>JAQGAH010001908.1:0-10533 GCA_034696885.1 Lepidocyrtus paradoxus
CCTCGAATTCTCTCCCCCTTTCTGCCGAGTGTGTTTCCCACGCTGTGCATGAGACCTGCTCCACTACTGCGAGGAGTAGACCAGAAGTATAATCTGTAGAAGTAAGACCACAGGCCACAGATTTATTTTTTCCAGAAATATGAGAAAGGTGAGAGCAAAACACCCTTAACGAGTGAGCCTCTCGCTAAAGCCTTCCAAGTCGGAAAACCAAAAGTCTGCTTAGGAAATAGCAAAACTGTAGAAGAAAACAAGGTGGCACAACTGTGGCTTGAAGAGGCACTGGAGGCCTGAATTCAGTCGACCAAAAGTAAAAAACGGATAAACAATAAAAGGATTGTGAAAGCGGCGCTCAAATTCGAAGAGCCTACAGAACTCCAATAGATGTGTGCCACTGTCTGGTTCAATGAAAGTAGTGCCTCACAACATCAATGCGGAATCAAAAAATGGTTTTTGACTTATGAGGAGTGCAACACTCCAAATCGGATAAAAAGCAGATGGTTGGTACGCCGAGGTCCTTATTGCCGGAACTGCCGTGGTGCAAGCCATTGGTAGTTTTTAATGTTTAATGGTAAATGGTAATAGCTACAGGGTTGAAAGCCGTTTAAATTCTTGGCTTAAAGCTTGATCCTTCCAGCAACACGAAACTTTGCCTTGAGCTTGATAGTATTTTTTACATGAAATTTGTGGTTCAGAGAAGCATTTAGGCAATTTTCAGTGAAAAAGAACAGTTCAAGCTTTTTATCAAGCTTTGCAAAGGCTTGAGGCTCGAATAATAGTATTCTTCTTCTTGCAAAAGTCCAATATCGAAGCATGATTAGTCTCACTTGGTGGCTAAAGATTTTGAAATTTTGTGTAAGTGGGCATCTCTCATATTATTTCGTTTCGAATGACGTTTCGAAACAAGACTTAGGCAAATTAGAGGCTAAAGCATGATGATTATGAACTCGCGTTAAATCCGGAGCATTTACGTGATTACTATCGTCCTCCGACTACCACTTGCTCTTTCAGTAAAAGCTAGCTAATGGTCACGTTTAAGGTTCCCATCAAAGAAAGGGTAACGGCATACGAATTATATAAACTGACAGTTTTACCATTTTTCAGTGGAAGCTCAATATGTAGTCTGCATTCAACTACAGAACACATCATCATAAGAGAAAATTATAACCAAGAAAAATTAAATTGTATTTCCTCTGACTGGGCATGGAGCCCTTCAATGCCTAACCATGTATCAACAGTTATGCTACATTTCGTGTTGCACAATTTTGACTGTTTACAAACCATAGTCTCATCGAAAAGTCTAGTAGGAGGTTTAAAATAAATCATATAATTTGCTATGCAGTCCCTACGAGGGGAAAATCCAACCATAAAAGTTTGCTAAACTAGGTTTGGAATCTTAAGTCCACAATCATCGCTCTTCATAAAAAGTAAAGATGAATTGACCATAATTCATGATGTGTGAAGATAACGATCGGTTTTGATCAAAGAAATAATGTTTAATTATATGAAAATAAACAAAATAAATTTAAAAAATCAAACTGGATGAAAGATGTCAGTAATTGTAAAACTTGAAACTATATAAGGTATTTTCATGAGAAATTGTTAATGGTTCTTAAAACTATGACAATGTCACAGTGATTTTTTTGAGATCCCTTTACTTGGTAAAAATGAGCGAATTTTTAAGAACAAGAACAGGAAGCATTAGCACTTAGAAATCTCTTAAAAGATCTAAGGAAAATAAAAAGCAGATTCGATTGAGGGACAAAGAAGAGAACATCAAAACATTGATCGACCGTATATAACATTTCGTACTGCCGTTAAAAATACTTGATTTTTATATTTTTGCTAAAAACGGAGATCTCTGACCAAAATCAAAATCCGGGATTTTGGGTGTATTCTTGCTCGGTTCACGAAGAAAAGAATTTCTACACCCGCTATAATCTTAAGTTTTTTCAATTCAAATTTTCTCCGAGTCGTACGAAATTTTATACTTCATATAAATATAAACTTACAGGAAAGCTCGTGTATAAAATGTGGAGTTTCCGAAATTAGTGGAGATTTTGAAGAGGGTTTGAGCACTGTGCTTGCCTTTAACTGTACAACTTCATTTTTTTCATTACATGATTATTTGTCATTTGCTGCACGCTGCACCTAAATTTTTTTCTGGTAGCCATTGGCCATATAAAACCATATAGCGCACAAATAAAAAATGGTCATAAACGATAATTTCATGTTTTTTTAGGAGATTGGATTTGTTCTACAAACATGAACTTCGTAGACCTTCAAGATTCGTAAATTTTTAAGCCACCTAGATGGTCAGAACAGAAGTCGAAGTGAAATAAATAAAAAAGGCTTGATACATGAAAGTTATGAAAGTTCTGAGGTTAAAAAACCGATTGTATCTTAAATCAGTTCATTTTTGTTATGCAGAAGGCTCAAATCAACGTTCATTCTAATCTCAAAGACTTATTCACGTGATGTGAAAAATTTTATAACTCATAAACCCAGCATTTTAAGTTAGAATTAATTAATGGTTATAAACAAGACTCACTTTTCTTTCTAGAAGATTGAATATACGAGTCGATATATTTGTATAGCATATCGACGGAGCAGACTACCAAGTGATACAATCTTACGACTTCTTTGTTTTGTTCTCATTGTACAACTTTTAGGTAGTTGCAGATCGTCACAGCTTAAAGTACTCGTCTTTTATATTTACTAACGGTTAAATTTTAAAGCTTAAAGGTATAAATATAATCAATGAAAAATTGTTCCCTGTTTCCAGTCACTCCGTTGTAATCCAGTTGCATGTTGAATATAATCCAGCGAAACGTGGAAGCAACTCCGGACCAGAGAGATAGTTGACTATAGTAAGTATTCCTCCCCAATCCCCAGAAACCTCCCGAACAATGCTTTACACAACTTTCTATATAGTCAATGTCCCCCTGAAAAAAAAAGAATTTTGTATGCAATGTAAATGTAATGTAACGTAAATACAATAACATATATCGCTTGATATTGGAACGAATATTTTCAGTTTTCAATAATATAAATATTTACGTTCAACGTTTAAGAGAAATAATTACGTACCTTATAATGCAACAAGTCTGATTAAACGTTTGTCTGAATCCCTGTAGCATGCCTTATGCGCATTTGAGAGCAGGTGACATCCCAGGTGAAAGGCTAATAATAGTAGTCATCACTCCCATTCGAACTTTGAAAAGTGACATCAGAATTATAAATTTATGAAAGCAAGGCTCACTTTTACATCGATTGTATGGGAAATACACTAATTCACGATTTTTTTCAAGGCCATTCACATATTTTCATTGTAAATATAATATTTCCCCCGCTTTTATACGCTTTGGACAGGTTCCGATACTAAATGGACTATCTCTCTCATTCTCTTTTCCTTTGTCAATAAAGGCTGAATCGCTTAATGTTGATTTTTGCAACTACATCATGATTTTTTAAAGGGTTTGAAATAGCTTTGTAACTGAATCTCAATTTGGTTGATGGGACGTATGAAGACCGTTTTTTTTCAACTGAGGCAGCCAGGTGATGATTTTCCATTCGTCTCAATAATAGAAGCGTTTATATTTTTACTTTTAATGCAACACCAACTTCTTCATCAGTCGTACGAACAGTTTTATTGTAACCATTTCTCACTATTATTTTCTTGTCGTATTCCACTCGCAAATTTTCTGAATCTGCGATACTTGAGTTTGAATTGAGTTTTCCTTTGTGAAACACGGAAATAAAAGGCCAAAAAAATGCGTAGCTACCAAAGCTAGCTAGATGTTGCGTTTTTAGTGTATAATAATAAAGTTTTTATTGTTTGCAAATCATGTTTCCGTCGAAGATATGTAATCTAATCTTTATAGGTTGTTAGCTGAGTTAGTTTCACAAGAATTTTCGAAGTATAATGAAGCCTTATTGTTATTTTGAAAAATGCTCAGTTCCTTTGCAAAACCAGAGGTCCCGTCTAATTTCTTGGGAGAATTAGCGCATTTGTGATGAAAATACGTGAATGGGACTTTGAAAAAAATCGTGATTTACCGTATTTACAATACCACGTTTGCATCAGTCATGGTAAATATCCATTTCATTTTACCAATCTGGAATATCAACTTACCATTATTGGTTGCTTTCCTTTCTGCTTTCTCGGACTAGCTGTATCAGAGCTTCATAGTTAATAGTTTAATAGTTTAGCCGACCAAAAATAAATCCAATTTAACTGAAAATTTAAAAATGTCGTGAATCTGTTGCTTTCTTTCTGAGAAAACGTTATTTGAGTTAGTCAAAGTGTGTATTAATTAGGAGTAGACCGACTCCAATTTTTGAATACGTACCTTGAGTATTAATTGATGACAATGGCAGTTATTTTTCCTCTTTAAACAGAGTTAAAAGTCACAATCACTATAGAGCTATTTTAAGCATTTTTTTGTCCCAAATACTTTTTAAATAAAGTAAAATATTTAACTGTTTTCTAACAATGCACTTCGTAGTTTTAAATTCAGCTAAATTTTATCCACCGACACTAAAGAACTGCATATCTTCTAAGATCAATGAAGTATGAATGAAGAATTCTAAGGCAATTTGGCAATTTAATTTATTTAATTTGTTGGATTTGCGTTTTGGATATATGATCAAACAAGGCAAAAAGTGAAGCGAAAACTGACGATTATGGGATGAGTGGCATAAAAGTATTAGTGCGACGTAGCCCTCCGAGTTAATGCAGTAGGAAGGGTGGCTTCTTCCAGAAGGAAATTTGACTCCCAGAATTTCCCAGTACAAAGTACAAATTACATTATCTTACTAGACAAAAAACTGAAACAAAGTTTCTTTCTTTTACCATCATCAGCGAACATATAGCATTGCAGGTTGAAAGTTAAGGATATGCATGAGGTGAATTTACGTTGGAAATCACAGAGTTACTCGGCTCAGCATATTATGGCAATTTTCATTTCAGTGCAGTAGTGCAAATCCGCATTAGATTCGTATTCTTAATCTTATCATCATTTCATCATCATCGTCATTCATTATTACTATGAATAAGGCATGGCAGTCCTATTTAAAAATAAATATGAAGAATGGACGAATGGATGCATCTAATATACATAAATTGCAAAAAATATGATGTGACGATGCGATGATTTGTAAAACGTCACAACTGGGTTTTACAAGTGAGTTGACAAGATGATCCCATATAGCTTGATCTATCGGTTGGGGGGAAATGGGTGATACAGAGAGATGATATTTTACAATCCTCTAATCTTGGTAGATAGTATCCGTCTGCTCATAACTATTTAAATGGGAAAGTCAAAAGTCGTTAACAAAGGAGGTTGCTGGAGTATATTTGCTCTTGTTAAGCTGTCACTGTATGTAGTTGATGGACACTGGGGAAATAAAAATAGACTACAAGACATACATGTCAATTGTCCCTATAATTTCTTCGGCTCCACCAAACGCAATAATAAGTATAAATGCGCTGATGGGCTGAATATTGGTGAAGGGAAATGTTGAAAGATTTTGTTGTTGAGTCAGGTTTCATGGTGTTACCGATAAAACCCATGGGAGAAGAAGAGAGAAAGTCAGCAGGGAGCACAAGTGCTAAGACTAAGGTTTATCATGAATCATGTGCTAAATCATGAATGTGTCACGGTGCCTCCAACCCACATAGGGACCAGCAACCTGTGCTTAATTTCTCTTTATTTTTGTAAATGCTATCTAAATAGAGTCGGGTTATTGTATGAAACCATCTTTTGTATCCTTCACGTGACAATAGCATGCAATTTGTTACGTTCTGTTACGTTGTTTTCTTTCAGTTCATTACGTCCAAAATGTGAGAGTAAAAGTCTAGATATTTATACTAATACTTAATCGGGTGAATTGTTGCCAGGGTGGACACCCATAAATGAAATTGAGTTAAAAATGACTATGGAAACGATGAAAAGTATCAAATTCCTATGTAATGACAATATGAAAGTGGATAAGACCACAGATTATGACATCAACTGATTTTTATGGAAATAGTTTAATCATATATAGTCCGCTTGTGTACTATAAATATCATTTATTTCCATTTAAATAACATCCTATAATTTAGTCACATGTCATGTAATTTTACTGTTTAATATTTATAACTACAAAAATAATACACACTAGCAACTCAAATAATACAGAATATAACTTTAGCGTACGATACAGATTAGGCTCTTACATATTACATAATTCAATATACTTCAGAATCTAATCATTCACATTACGCATGAGCATCTAGTAACAAAAAATGGCAACATTTTAACATCATCTCACTTTCTGTCACATAAGTAAAGCGGGCATCTACACCAGGGATGTAACCAAGTTGTATTTCACGTTCTGCAGGCCCGTTCATCATCTAGAAAAGTATTTCCCAAAGTATAACTGTTGGAAGCATCAAAAATGTGATAAAGTGGAATATGATTAGATTTTTAATTCACTTCAGAGGGTTTGGTTTGAATCATGTAATGAACACAACGAGATCGTAAGGTTAAATCCTGTAAAAATGGACAATAGAAGTTTGCAAAATATTCATTTAATATAATATAATTATTTATATTTAATATATTACATCATGCACTTAATTAAGTCATCGCTAGTAGCTTTCGCAAAACCTTTGTTGCCATTATATTTAGTGGATTAATTTAGAATTATTTTACTTGTAGCTCAGTTAATTGATGTGTTGGGATTAGTGTATTATTTGGAAGTTAAACAGCATGAATATATCTCCTTTTAAGATGCATGTATATATTTAATTTCATAGTGAATTAACGTTATTAAATGGCGAATGATGTAATGTGGATTAAAAAAACATTCATAAGCTCTGTCAATGTTAAGTCTCGAGTTTTCCTGTTAGTGGAAGTACAATGTTGTGTCTTATGGGAATTCCATAAACTGACTTTGAATATAAAATGATGCCATATGAATGATAAATGTGAACAAAGAGATGTTTTGAGAGGTACATATGTTCCGGATATACACATACTGAGTCAAGCTGCCCCGTAAAAACGCGGGAGGGAAAGTCTCAGTGATTTCCTTTGCTCTTTTGTTAGATTGTTTTAGCTCTCAGAAGCCTCTTCGCTTTGACAGTTGCCAACTTATTTGCGAAATCTAAAATTGGACTATTCATAATTTTGCTTTAGTCATTTACAGTACTCCAGGGGTTCAAACGCCAGCATGAAGTTCCGTGCCAAAGCAGTGGACATGATGTTCATCCGAACATTTGCTCGTAAGTGGTTAAATTAATTGAAAAATTATTGGATTGTTGCAAGAGTTGGAAATTTATGAATGAGTTTTTCAGATGAGAGGAGAATCTCGTGTTTTAATTTTGTTTAGAAGTAAGTTTTTTTATCTTCTTGTTTGTAGAGTTGTTGTCAGCACTGTCGAAATGTTCGAGGAACTTTGTTTTGAGGATTACTCCGGATAAGCTTATCTTCGTCCTTTCGGATAAGGAGGCGGCAAATGCCACGTCGGCCATCAGTGCTTGGGGCGAAATCCCCAAGGAGTCTTTTACTGAGTATGCGATGGAGGGGGTAAGCCCCACGGATAATGAAATATATCTAGAGATGTCCCCAGGTTAGTTTAATGATGAGCTGTTGTATTATTCAAATAATTATTCTTTAGGTTATTTATGTTTCATAATAGATAATTATGATTTTATTGCATTTTAGAGAAGATTGCTGGATGCTTAAGCACCTTGAGATCTTCCCACTCTGTCGCCGGACTAAAAATTAAATTGACGAAGAAGGTTGTGGCATGTCTTACGTTTGAAATAGAATTTGTAAGTAAAAAGTAGCATTAAATTAAAGCACTGATTTACTAATTAATATTGTTATACATACTAGTGATGTATGCATGCTCATGCGTCATTGGCGACTTGGGTTGATTTTCTTTAACTATAAATTCTAGCAAAGCATCAACTCCGCTCCTACCTGTATTCATGATGTTCCTATTACTCTCGTACTTCGAAGAATGTGGTGCCATTATCAGGAGCCTGCTGTTAACTCTTTTGATGTATGCTAAAGTTATGCATAGTATATTATGAGCAGTGAATTGGCATTTTACTTCTCTTAAATGCAAGTACTATTCTAACTTATTTCTTTCTAATATTTACAGATAAGCATTGGAATGCCAGACCTAAAGCAAGTACGATTAGCCCTGGACAGGATGAAAAATCTTGGACCCCGTGTAACAATCAACGCAAGTAAGAAGGGAAAGATAGCATTTTCGGTGGACAATTACAATGTAAAGTGCACCGTAAAGTTTGATGAACTACGCATTTATGATATTGGTAAGTTAACCTGGAGGAAGTCTGTCAATTAAGACGAGATGAGTTTAACAGGTTATCTTAATTCAAAGGGAATGATTTCTTTTACTTGTTGCAGATGAAGGGGGAGTTAGTGATCTCCAGGAGGCAACCTCTCAAAATGGTCCGAACGCTGATAAAGAGTTTTGTGTGGAAATTGACATGAAAACTATGATGCATGTGATCCCTTCCGATTTAAACCGGCCTTCAAACTTTATCTTTAGTAGGACAATATTTAAATCTCCTATTAACGAACTTTACGATTTTCAATAATTACAAGATTTAAGCTGATCCTTCTTTACGTTATAGGTATTTGTGAGGATCGAAGACTCCACGTATATTTCCTATACGGAGAAATTAGTTTGCAGTACTGTGTTCCTAGTATTGGCGATCACTCTTAGCAAATTCTGTAGCTTTTAACTTAAAAAAAAACTGTGATCTTTTAATATTGCTTTAATTTAATATAGTAATACTGTGTGCGTTGTAAATTACAATACCTAATGTTGAATGTGTGTATGCCTATTGAATGCAGAATGAATTTGTATATTTTTAAAATAATAATCCCAATCCTAAGGATCTGAGTTACGAAAAATAGTTTATCAGTTTGTCTTCAGTTGGATTTTGATTGAGTCGTTGAGATAATTTTTTAGACATTCATTATACATAGATATAGATAGATATGATTTAGAGCCTTTGCTATCAGACCATTGTCCACTCCACAATTCCCCCTAACTTGTAACAAATGAGGGATGTGGACAATGGTTTTGATGACGCTATACCTAACCCATGTCCTTACTATATTTAACATAAATCAGTTATATAGTAAATTCTGAAAAAATATTACTAACTAATCATAGTAATCTAGGATACACAGCATCCAACCCCTAGTTTTATTTATTTTTTAACTACTACTGGATTACTGGCACTTCATTCTACATCAAGTTCTTGTCTTGCCTACCATAAAATCTCCTAATATTTTTTACTCAAAACTAACTACCATTTTTTTAAAAATAAATTGCATAGTCAGTTAAGTATTAAATTGTATCAATAACCTTTAAAATTACAGATCTTATCATATCATTATTATTGACTTTCTTTATCCTGACTATCATTTTTAAATTACCTGCATCGCATCATACCTACGAGCAAAAGCACAGCCGGTCTCTGCTTTATACAAAGCAAAGGTTTACCAATAAGCAAGCAAGCACATGGTCACATCACATTCTCAAGTTGACTTGAAACGCGGCAGTCTCATTCTCAAATCTGGATCATTACAAGACTCCCTATTTCATCATTTCACCTGTGTTGTCTCCTCGTCATTTCACCAAATTAAATTTTATGTAGTTAAATTGGGGATTAAAGTTTTTAGTGGTTGTTGCTATTTTCAATACAGTTAAATAATAATAAAAATTACCGAGGTTATTGCTTGGGTGGTGCTGCAAACCATTGTTTTGAAGAACCGGTGACCTGGACCTCTGAAGAGGAGGAGATCTTGACCAGTGGTGGATAACCATTGACCATGGCAAAATACCTGATTCAGATAATCGTGCTGGGGAGCCAAGCAGTTGGGCGGGCGTTTGCGAAAGCCCTTCGTCAGGAATATCAGGTGTGGATTGTAGATACAAGTTTATTTATGATTAGATAAGGGATAAATGAGTGCTGTTGTAATTTTGAGCTGCTAATTAAGTTAAACAGGAATTGCTTGGTGATTAATGGATCTAGTTAAATAATGGCTGTATTTTAATTTATGATTGATTACATTTAGGCCAGTCAAGCAGCCGCAGCAGCTCGAAGGGGTGCTAGAAGTACCGGTGGAGGGGACAGTCGCACTGCTGCTGAGAACATGAGACTGGGATTATCTTTGGAGGAGGCCCGTCAAATCCTCAATGTTAGCCCGGACTCAACTCCCGAGGAAATCCAGAAGCAGTACGAGCGCTTGTTCAGTATGAATGATAAGGCTAAAGGGGGCTCATTCTATATTCAGTCTAAAGTGTACCGGGCGAAGGAGAGGATAGATCAAGATTTGAAGCGTCAGACTCCCGAATCTACTCCGGAGGCAACACCCCCCGAAGCGGATAAGGACAAGGAGCAAAAATCCCAGTCGTAGATTTTCTAAACAATCGAGTCAATAAACTGTCTATATTTCATGCTAGTAGTGTCTAATGATCTTGTACTGTCTATTATGTACA
>JAQGAH010001909.1:0-10527 GCA_034696885.1 Lepidocyrtus paradoxus
TTACCTAAGTAGCTATAAACAAGCGACTTTTTCCATGATTTTTTCCCCTTTTCTTGTCTCCACTTGCAACATTTGCGCTATCTTCCTCCGTTTCTTTTACATTCAGAAAGATTTCTTTCCTTTTCCCCAATGCAAAAATTTGAAGATGGAGAATAATGAATTGTGATTGTTAGAGCTTTAGGTAATTTCAAGTGGTAGTTCAAGACTTTGCAGTCCACACTCGCTCACTCCACAGCGTCCACAAAGACTTTTTTTTAAAGCCAGCCACTACAAGTCAATGCCAAATGATAAGATGACTTCTCAGTATAGTGACAGTGATAATAATATGATGGTAGTAGTTGGTTGGTAGTAAAACGTGTACTACAACTAACGCGAACGCGTACGTTTGCCAACAGCAGCGACTGAAAAGATACTGAGTGAGTTTACAGTGTCTCCTCAAGTATATGTGAAAAAGTTGCGTTGCCACAATCCACAATGTTTTCGTGCCTTTCTTCTCCCCTTGCCAATGCCATGCCACTACGACTATATAGCGAACCGCTTTTTATTCATGAATTAGATGGGTACACGCACGCTGCTGCCTGTTATCCTCCAATTACTAGTACTATATAGCTTTGGTTGAATTAGACATGGCTTGTGTGTGTGCGAAACCAGGATACTCACTCAGAAAATACAGAAAGTTGGACGGATTTTTTCTTGCCAATTCGAATACAGGCCTAATGCAAGGAGAATGTGTTTGTGCGAAATGCAATGAATGGGGTAGAATGATGAGCAGCAATGTAAATAAGATAAAAGAGCACATTTTCTTTAACTTAAAAATATATGACAGTGTCCATCGTCCGAATATTATGAAGCGTGTTGGGGTTGTGAGTAGCTCGCAATTTTACTAGAGATTGTACTTATCATACAGGATAACAGAAGAATAAAAATTACGTTTCTATTTTATAAATCGTATTCCTTTGTGTTTTTAGTTGACAAACCAGCAGCATTTCTCTAACTTGTATTCTACGCATTCATATGACATTCACTTATCATCAATCAGATTGCTGGTAGGACTATACTGTTTGGGTGCGGTAGCACGCTCACGTCGTAATGACAGCATTTGATTTGATTCTATGACAAATTTCATATTTTAAGGCTGAAATCGATAATAATATGCCAAGTCCCAATAATGCTATGTCCAATGTAAGTAAGGGAAAAACTTCGATTTTAGACATTTTTGGAAAAGATTATGTATTATATGGTTAATTATATGCAATAAATTCTTTTAATTTTAAAAGGATATAGATAATCCTTGTGATCGCTTCATGGAGAATTATTGCTAATCAAAAACATTTCATATGCATTTTCTTGAGTGGACTCTCATTACTCGGACGGACTCGGTTGCCAATACGATGTTCCTTTTTATTGATCCGACATTTAACTAAATTATTTTCCGTAAAATATCAACGCAAGGTTTCCAAATCATTGTCAGAATTAGAAGGCTGCCGTCTAGAGAAACCCCTTGTCATACTCACGTTTGCTCATATACTTACCCACAATACTTATCAAGTGAGATCACTGATCACTCAATCTTTGGCTCTGGAATGTTACTTAGTAAAACTGGAGGATACTTCCGGTCTGCAGTGCGATGGACCCTCTCAAACTTTTGACAATTGATGTAAAGTTGTAAATAATTTTAAGATGCTTCCCATTTAAACTCTATCGCTTTAAGGTTAATTGTGATAATATCTGATTGCTATTGTTATAGTGTTGGAGAGAACTGTTTAAGAGGGTGAAGAATCCCGAAGATCTCAAGGCATGCAGCGAGACCTGCCTCCTCTTCCAGGCGCTGTTGTGGAACAAAAAGAAGGTATTCCTTTTTGATCTGATTATCCCGAAGATATTTATTAAATATCTTCCAGAGCCTATAGAAGCACGAGGGGGTGACGATGACGAAGATTTCGTACCGCCAGGTCTAGACTTAAAACCTGTATACGATTGCCGAGCTGTGTGCAAGGACTGGTGCAAGTCCATTGACCAATTTGTGGAGAAAGGGGAAAGTTTTTATGGAGTTCTGTTTCAGTATTGGTTTCCAGATGGAGACACTACTGAAAGGTTTTTAAACATGTTCGCCCATCATACAGGCAATCCCTTTGTTAGGTACCTTGCTGATGGCCCCACCTCAGGGGGAGGACCATAACGTGAACGAGGGTGTGGATCGGGCTGAGATTTTTCATATTGCGAAGACACGTCAACTGTTGAGCCAATATGGAAAGGAAATCCGGGTCCTGAAACTGTCTGAAACCCTGGAAAATCAGCACCTCGCCCTCTGCAAAAATCTTCAAACGATGTTAAGCCAGTTACCGAATTTGCGTGAATTACGAGTGGACGATATGGGCATGCCGGACATGGCGGACTTGGAGGAAATGGTGAACATGGCGGTAGAACAAGGAAATATGGATGAGCTCCCTGCTTATATTGCCGCCAACCCACTACCTCCACTTCCGCATCTGGAGTGTGTTTCTATCCATCATCTGAATCCGGTTATGGCGAGATCAATCCTTGAGAAGTATTCCCCTCAGCTGAAGAACTTGACAACTTGTTGGGATCCAAGTCGATTTCCAGAGGAATTTTCACGATTAAGCTGCCTAAAATGCTTAAACTTACTAAAGTTTGACGCTTCAGTATCCCTTCAGGGTTTACGACAACTTCAGTCCCCACTGGAAGCACTTTATTTGAACGTAAAATGGGACGAAAATGAACCGCTTGTGTGGCCCGTCGACAAACTTTTTCGGAGCATCAACCATCTCCCTGTACGTCTATTAGGCATCGGTTTACCCACGCGAAGTGTGTTTTTGCAGTAGAAGTCTCCTCAAGTATCACCAGAACTCAGACCCCGCCATGAATCAATTAAATCTGTCCGTCTAGCTGGTCCTATTGCCAGCTTATCGTTGAACGTCCTTGGGTATTGCCCCAATTTGGTGGAATTCGAGATTGACATTGACTTCGACCGCACCCAACCTCTGGTAGCACCTCCAGACGGCGTTGCTGAATTGTTCGACGTCATTGCCCTCATTAGAGAGGGTCGAGATTTGTACG
The DNA here is from genome assembly GCA_034696885.1 of Lepidocyrtus paradoxus. Taxonomy (NCBI): domain Eukaryota; kingdom Metazoa; phylum Arthropoda; class Collembola; order Entomobryomorpha; family Entomobryidae; genus Lepidocyrtus; species Lepidocyrtus paradoxus. Next base: position 3,079 of record JAQGAH010001909.1, read on the forward strand.
AGTCCAACATTTGGGAAATGATCCCTAGTCTGCAATTGTTGGCAGTGACGGACTTTGCTCTTCTCCGAGAGGGCCGTTGGTACACTACATACAAACGGGCGACGTACGAGTATAATAATCGTCAAAACTGAAGGTCAATGTTGGAGGTCCATACTGGAGGAAAGAGGATTTAACAAAACGATTTTGATGCACTGCTTACTTCAAGTCCCAAAGTTTTATTTAAGTAGAGACTGTCTGAGACTGTCTAAAGTCTAAAGTTTAATTTAATATTCATTAGACAAGCTTTGCAAATATGAAAAAATTGGTAATCTATGTACCAACCCCGACTGAAAAATTTTATTGTGCGATCCCATGATTCGAGAAAAGCAGTTTGATTAAAATGTTTAAAGATGCAAATTATAAAACCCGTTCGGCTCCAACTTATAATTTGGATGTTTGGTTTAAAATATCTCTGGCTTTATGTTCATACTCTACAGTTTCTAGCATTACTCATTAAAAAAAGCCGAAGATTGCATTTCTCAATCATTGCGGTTTGCATATTGCATGACTACGCTTTCACTCCATCATCACTAAACTACTAAAATTCATTCACTTTCATCTTTGGAAATTTCTCGCTCCCACATTTCACAACTCACTAACAACCTCTATCATGTTCTTGTAGGACATCCATAACGTTTTGGATGACTTTACCAACAATGTTTGCAAAAATGCAAGCCAGCAGCATGGTAGATACTCGTGAAAGGCTGCTAACAAACTTGGGGTGGATGAATCCCATGTTGAGCTTTTTGGTAAGTCTTATGACTTGTTCTCATTCGTAAAAATATCTTAGTGAAGCTAAAACTACCAAGTACTTTTCAAGTAGAAGCATTCGAAACTCTAAGTATTTCTGCGTGCGCTGCGCATGAAAGTAGGGTTCAGTATTTTTAGTAGCTGATAAAATTATTGTTAGCTAACCTGATTATCTCTAGGAAAATCTTTTCACAAATGACAGTCAGTTATAGGCTATATCTGCCAAATCAATTATTGTCATCATGACACGAAAGGTGACTCATTTGTCTTCAAATCTTCTTGAACATAATCGTGCACGGTCAATTTTAACAGGAGTGGATTTTTTCGGCAATCAAAGTTTTGATAACACCAAAAAACTGTATATGATTACGTTAAGCTAAACATTGATTTAAAAATGCTGCCACCTGAATCGCATGCTGTCATTGTGACATGACAGCATGCTTCGTTACCCAATTGGTACAATCCTACCAAGATTGTACGTAAATGGTTTTGTCACAAGAATTACACTGCCCATAAGATAGACACCTATGTTTTTGCAAGCTGCTCTTTGTTATTGTTTGTGAGTCCTTTGAATTTTGCAGCAGAGTTGTAAATGAGAAAGAACTTGTCCATCCCATTGAAGGGCAATTATCCTTTTTCTCCTCTTCCTAATATTCCTATGTCCGTCCATGCAAAAATAAAAGGGTGGAGATAAGCGGAAGGTGAACGAGTAAAAGCTGACTGACGACGATGGGATGCAAGTTCATCTAATGATATGGCATATTAAGCATACTTGAATGAGAGTATATAGCAGTGTAATAAGTTTTCATAAAATTAAACTTCCTATTAAAATATTAGCTTTCCATAGAAGAACATTACTTGTTTGCCTTAATATTGTAATAATCTAATAATGCACGACAGCAACAACGCCATGAATCCTGAAGGCGGTGTCGTTATATGTAGTTTAATGAATGAATTGCGAGTATTTAAAGTATGCTGCATGCTCTAATGCTAATTGGAATAAAATATATTCAACAAATAAACCCATTACTTCAATCCTGCTTACTTACGCAATATTTTTAAACAAAAATTTATTTATTTTTGTCTGACTAACATGCACAGCGGACATACTTTTCATTCAGCATATGGCATTAATTAATTAATCAATTAAGTATAAAATCGAATTACATTGACTTGGACTGACATAAGTTATTAGAAAAATTTGTTACCTTAAGGTCAGCAAGCACGGTCGAATGAATTAAATGAGATTTAGTGATAATCGAAATAATTTATTACGTTATTATGTAGAACATTTTTAATTATTGAATTCCATAATTGGACTGGTATACGCAGAGAATTGATGAAACAGCTTCAGTTATGATTTTACGTATTCGATTTGAATTTCATGGAGACAGCATTGAAAACCATTTTTTGCTAACTCAAACAGCAAGTTGTAAGAGCCAAGCGAACAGCACTCCCATTCTGTGATGCACGACCAAGAGCATCTAACGCAGCAAGTTGACAACATAACGGTCTAATAAGACTAGTTATATGTAGATGGAGAGAAACAATGATAGATGGCTCAGTCAGACTCGTCTGTCACAAATGCTCCTTTGTAAATTTTTGTTAGCAATATGACGCTGACTGCATTTCCGATTTCAATCTACTTCTCTTTTCAGAATATCATCAGTGCAGTGGGATTGCTCAACAGGAATGCATTAAAACTAAAAGTACGGAAAACTATAATGATGATGGATAATTAGTACTTAGGTAGTTATAAGTAGATGTATAGGTAGATTAGATAAAAGCAGGCAGAACCCAAACAATTTCTAGTTAACACATGGCTATGTAGTTTTATGGAGGGAGTCCATAAATGTGCATAAGTTAATTATACAGATCTTGGGAGTAATACTAATCATGACAAAAGTATACTAAATAAACAGTTTTAATGAAATACGTACCTAAAAGCAAAGCTATGCATAATATATTACAAATGATTAGGATAATTACTTACTCATAAATTATGATATTGCCCTTTAATACCATAATGGTGAAAATTGAAATGTTTGAAATGTAATCAATCAGTGATTTTTCAGTAACTATACAAGCATATGACATGTTTAAAAGGATATTGAAACATTAATCCCATATAATCCAATATTGGCCAAACGAGTGTCTTAATTGTAAAATGATTTATAGGCCTGAACTTTGATTGATTGCATATTTGTCTTACAATCTGCAGCGGCCTGACGATCACGGTAAGTAAGCATACATCTCAATTTTGGAGGTTTCTACATGGTAGGTAAAATAAGTTTGCATGATTTTGTGACTCCCACTCAAATGTAGATAGCAATGAAGTCAACACCAAAATTGATACGAGTAGATTTATTAACTCAATCCCAGTCAACTTGTTATTCTGTTGAAACATTAACTCGCATGAATGACCCATTTATTTGGCTATCTGTAAAATTAGCCAATTAAAGTCTGAGTTAATTTATTCTATCTATGTGGGTGGGAGGGAGGAGAAAGCACAAGTGTTCCTCGCAAGCAAGAAACAGATAGGGAAGAAGAGAGGAAAGTCAGGGGTGACCCATGACGGTCTCGTGCCAGAAATCTAGAAATTACATAAATGCTCATCTAATTAATTCAAGGTGTTTTGCGTATTTCGACAAGTTGTTCATATTAGGCTTCTGAAAGATAACAAATGCTAAAACGTGACGTTAATACATGTGTCCGATTTCCAATGAAGCCAGAAATGAATGGCATACATTTGTTTGCATAATATAGTCCACAATACAATGTTAAGTCATGGGCATCGTTGATAAATATTGTTGGGTTGTGGTTGTGACACTGGAATAAATAATATGACTGCATAATGTCTTAATGCGGTTATGTAAAAGGGGAGAAATATGTCATCAAAGAACTTTCTACCAAAAATTTGTTTTCCTAGTGCTTGTCGAGTCTAAATCTACTTCCATTCGAATACTGAAAATTCACATTAACGATTCTGAATGAAGGTGTTTGATTATAATGATGTTGTAAGTACTCCTGCATTTGAAATTTATATTGAAATACTCCTTCAGAATGAAATCAGCACTCACATATAGAAAAAAAAATCAAAATGGGGAATAAAGAGAAAGCCATAATTATTAAATACGATACTACTGACAAATGAGCAACCCATTTCTAAATGAAGCAACATATCTTATCCTGGCTTGAGTGTATTTGTATAGGAATCAATAAAATTTTGGGATCATTACAGTTGAAACTGTTGATTGCGTAGCTTAGACAAAACACAATAGGCAGATACCCCAGTTGTATTACGACCCTCAAACAAAGAATAAGTACTTATGGACTTAACGTTCTTATGAAATAAGTACATAAACCAGCAGCTAGCAGAATCCCTCAAAGTTCCACTGATAAAATAATGATTCACGGTGACGGTCATTTGGTCACTGTCCAGTTTATTACATAAGTAAGTGGGTATAACTTAATTAAAGAAATTGTTAGACAACAATGGATACGTACGCAATAGCCAGTTCAATGACTCTGGTTGGTTATCAAAACTGTCAAGTAGTCTGAAATGTTTGAAGCCACAACAGGTACTTATCCAACTGTTTATGTCAGTAAGAGCGAGATGCGCATAAATTCCTAATGACTAGGCACTTCATTATCTCTACATAATATTTACCAAAGCTAGCAATTCCATTAGCTACATCCGCATCACTTGAAATGTAAATACAGTATATAATGTTCACCATTAGTATAATTTTTTGATATGTATCTTAAAAATGAATTAAATATGTAACCTTTACATTCTTTAGAGACTGTTATAGTAAAGCATACATAACTGAAAGATAGTATAAGAAACATAGTGAAAGCGACAGCTTCCAAAAACATTTCGAGCGATATCTCTCAAAGTATTTACTATTATTTCATAGGCCATAAAACTTTTCCTTTCACCATGGCCAATATCCGCCTCAAAATCAATTGTTTCTAACCTTGCTGTTCTTGGAAATAAAAAGATGGGGGCAACTGGCAAACCTATCAATACCTACACAATTGAATAAAATCAAATAAAAATGTTGTTAATATTTCCAGAGAACAGTATCATGCATCTGATTTTATTGCTAGCAATGGCTGCATATTCATCACTTAATTCAATTCATTTCAACAGGAAGGCACTCCAGTTCCAACATATACTTTAGTAAAGCTCGCCAACCTACGAAACACAGGTGAAAACTGCTGGGAAATGAGACAATATATTTTAAGTAGGCTGAAGCCAAAAACTCGTTCCACGGATTTTACACTTCCGTAAGCGATAAAATTGTTTTGACAAATAAAGTTATTAACGTAAGCGCCAAGCGCTTTAGGTACATTTTATGAGTGGGTTTCTCTTGTTCGTAGAATATTTGCGAATTCTTTAGAAAAAAGTTACAAAAATGTAAGTATCTATTAATACCTAAATTGAAAAGTTGTTCTATCCCAAAATTTTCTTTGTCTTTTCTCCTCTTCATTTTATGAAGCTAGCTTTATCTAATGTAGTGCATATGGGTCTTCTATTCATTGTTGAGGCGTAATGCTCGTGAAATGTGAAATAGAGGTAAACAATTTGTTTCTAGTGTTAAGTAATTTTCGCTCCATTGCATATCTGTTTCCGATGTTGCCTTTAAAAATCCTTTTTTGCAATATACATCGTCCACTGATTGTGAGTTGCGTAACTTTTCCACACTCATCAGGCAATAACATATATATTTGTATTACATCATTCTTTTTACAATTAACATTTCGTAAAGTTTTGGATATTTCGCAAGCAGATGCTTCACCAGTCATTGGTTTAATAATATCATCGCTGAAGAAATGTCCCATTTCAATTCAATTAAAATCAATTTGCGGGGGAGATTGACGTGAAATATGTAGTGTGACGCTGTCGAGGCATAGTTTTGGAATTGGTAAGTCAATATATATGCGATTTCTCATGCATGAACTTGTGAAAACTCTTTGAATTGTTAATTTTTGCTGGAATTCTGGGTTTAATAATTATTATTTCTAATAATTTTTACAAACAACATAGTATATTATTCTTAATTATCATGTCAAAATAAATATATAGTTCGGGATATAAATAGTTCGAAATCGCGTGAAACGAATAAAATGTTTTAAGGAACTCACGAAATAGTGCAATTGTTCAATTAACTGGCTTTGATTGATCAAAATGGAGGAAAAAATGAAATATCTAGCTGACGTAGTATTTTGTTCTATCTACTTGATGTAGAATCATCCCACATATTTTGTAACATTGAGTAATAATTTATAGGTTAACAACATAAAATATTACATAAAAACGTTACAATACGGATCTAGCTTTCACCAGCTATTTTTATGCGGATTCCCCAAAATTGATATTAATTAATTGACTTGGGATAGGGCATATTTCTTCTGTAACACAGCAAATTAGTGAAGCATCCGCACTCACTTAAATTACGATGTTTATTATATAATATCAATTGTATAAGGGATATAATATTGTACTTCTATTTTTGTTATCGTTTTTATGGAGTTGGGAAAAAGTTACGCAACGCACGATAAGTGGACGAAGGATAAAAAAAGCCATTAATAGACTTATGTGACACAATATTTATGTGACGAGTGAATGGGCAAATTTCATCAGAGTGAATTGTAGGTTAGTATATTTATTGTATTAAAAATGTTGATAGTCACTAGAAAATCAAATTGTACATTTAAATTACTTATGATTCTAGTCAGTTATTGACTACGATAAAGGATAAATTTCTGTTACATATGACTTGACAATATTAATTTTTACATCATCCCAGGTAAAATGATAACACATATTCATATTTTTACATTTACATTCCATAAATTCATAAATATTTTCAATTTCAATCAGTTGATTAAAAGGACAATTTTTGTTGTAATATGCAAAGAATACATATTATTTTTAAAGGTGGCCTAAGATAAATCACGTATGTAATAAGCACACCAATGCAACGAAATCTTCCATGCTGATGATACTTGCTAGAACTGACATTTCAAAACAAATTTACTAGAATTCGTTGCATAGTTTTGCCATTTTGTGGATTGGCAAGAGGAAGGAAAGACAATACTTATATGCAAAATGAAAGAGTATATCACGTCAAGGTGCTCAGGTAGTTACATACAAGCAATTACGTTACGACTTGTTTTAGGAAGATGCTTAGGGAAAGCGATTATGCACTAGCTCCAACTTTTTTATGCAATCTCAGCTTACGAATTTATACATGCCTAAAAGTGTACTTTTAAGGATTTATGGAACAAACACGTGAGGTGTCCAGTCGATGATGGTGGTCTGGTCATTTTTGGTTATGCATAAGTAGGTATGGCCGATGGTTATAATGTACACACGAGCGTTCTGGTCACGATGGAAGTTCTTTGGGCTGAGATGAAAACGTCCCATTTTCCCGAAGCTTGTGTCAATCATACACAACGACAGTACTATGTGTAATTATAATTGACATTCAATCTTGAGTAGTCTTTCCTGAGAAATAATTAAAATGGAGAACTGTCTTCGTAACCTATCGCCTTGATTTCAGATGATATGTGCTATGGGTATTGGGTGCTTTAACCTTACCATTGAACCATTTAATTTAATTAATGAGGTGTCTGGTTTCCCAACGAAAT
>JAQGAH010001910.1:0-10525 GCA_034696885.1 Lepidocyrtus paradoxus
CGAGTATGGTAAAAGAACTATATGGTTTGGCAATGAAATGTGTGGTCAGTCTCCGCAATATTATTTTCATCTCACGTAATTTCATTTTTCATAGCTCTTTATGTAGCGTCTATTTACTTGATAGACAAAGTATTTTCGTGTATGGGGCTGCCCCAGAAGCAGCCTCCAAACCTTAATTTTCCATAGCTTAGGAAAAAATAGCAAGTCATTCAAGCAAGATCATCCAGCTTTGAAGCAACGAGATGCGTGCACGAGGCATGCATGCAATCCTCAATGTCAAGTTCATATTCACATCAATAGGCATAGCTTTTCTAGCAGCTCCGCTGTAAACTAATTGTTCAATTACGTAAACCCCACTGCGGTGGTCAATGTAATTGTTCAGTAAAAGGTTGAATTGTAGATTAAACCAATAAATTAAATTCTTCAAAATAACACAAAAATACACCTTTTCGACAGTGCTTGTTTCCTAATCATCTCCCCTCATTTAAATATAAATTTGAGACTCATTTACCAATGACCTCATTGATGTTCGACTGCCCATCGTAGGCGACAATGATTTATATTTATGTTAAGATACTACCTTATTAGCATGTGTCATGGTGAATTTTAGGGACATTTGTTTCAAATTCTATGGGCTTGACCCTGAAAATATTTTGAAATGGGAAGGTTATGATTCTAAAGGCTATGAACTGCAAGTAGACCTTGAATACCCAGCTTCCCTTTATAACAGAGATAATGAGTATCCTCTAGCTCCGGAACGGATAACTGTGAGTTATGAAATGTTGAGTGAATATCAGAAATCATTATTATCATCGTCTGAATCAACTTACACCGGAAAGGCAATGAAGCTAGTTCCTCATTTAGGAAATAGAGAGCAGTACGTGATACATTATCGTAATTTAAAATACTACCTGCAAAAAGGTATGATACTTGCAAAGGTTTGGAAAGTGCTTTCATTTCAGCAGAAGCCCTGGCTTAAAAATACATTGAGTTTGACATTGCTCAGCTACAACTTGCTACCGATCAATTTTCTAAAGATTTGTTTGTAGAAAGAAGTTTCTTTGTAATGCATGTTTTGGGAAAAGCTGTGAAAACGTTAGGAAAGGAAGAGACATTTTTATTGTTAAGAGCAAAAAAGAATGTGAAAAGATTTCACGCAAGCCAAATTTTAAATCATTTGATATATTAAACCAGAAACTACCTATCGTAGAGCTAGTTGGAATATTCATTTTAGTTAATAACTTTTGTATATGTTTTAAGTGCATATGGAAGTATAACTGCTATGATTGCCTCAACGCAACGTGCGTCTTCATTGTACCACGGACAAATATGACGCTGTGCGTCGCAAGCATTAGCGAATTTTAAAAAAGTCTAGTTACAATGCTCACACCTGGCGCAGAATCGGCGTGCTCGAGACAGCCCACTCCACACCCTACAACCACACCAAATTCAATCATAATCATCCTTCCCACGTCCACGTGGGCAAACCCACGTGGATGTGTTTTGGAACCGCCTCAAAACACCCTCATCGATATGCATAGGCAAGTTGGTAGCTGCTACCATTAATATGCTTTTTGAAAGTGGTTTCACTCCTTGCGTTATCACAAGGAATTGTGACACGACCGCATCATTGGAGAAAGCTAGAAAGGAAGAAAATGACAGGATTGCTGCTGCCGCCGAAGCTGCGCGACAGAAACAAATAAGAGAGGAAGTCGTCAGACAAGGAACCGTACATTCATTGGAAATGCAGGCCCAGGCAGGAAGCGGGGGCAAGTTCCCCCTATTGATGCATTGTATTCTATTCCAATAATATTATTACATTATTGCTTTTAGAATATAATCTACCAGAACCCGAACCAATGGAGGTTGACGTGGACAACACATTTTCGCAGCGAGTAAATACACATTAACCCATATGTACTTATAGCATTAGTGACCTCAATGAACCTTATTTATAGTATAGTCCAATTTATTATATTACAATGCAATTCATTAAAACTAAATATTATCTACAGGCCCAGGCTCAGGATGATTCGCAATGGAATGTATCTGATCAACATGTTGATGTCAAAGATCTTAATCATTCCAGAGCATTTCCAGCACAAATGACCAAGCACTTTTACGAAACCAAAAGGAAGGCAAAAGTTAAGGAACGACATGAGTCAACCACATCCTGCTTCTGATAAACCGCCTCCATTTTCAATCATTGCCGACGCCATGACCCCTGGCCGAAATACTCTTCAAGTTACTGGAATCGTTACAAACCTCAGGGGCAACCTGACTGATTTGTTCCTTCAAGCAAGCAAACTTCCAAGTCATTCTGAAAAAGACTTTGCACAAACCATGAACAAGGCTTTGTGCGAAACATTAGGTTATACAAACCATGAAATTAAGAAACGGTTAGAATAATTTTTAATTGATGCATTTTTCCTTGAAAAGAACTTCAACTTTTACAAATCTCAACTCATTTTTTATCTACTGTATATTTTTTCTACTTTTATTACACCCCGTTTGACGTTAGGTTGATTGGTGTCGCCGGTGATAAACAATACATGAAAAACCATGCAACGGAAAATCTAGCCGAAAAACTTGGAATGGACCGAAATACCCCTTGGCTCTCAAAGCATTGGGATCCAGCACATTTGATTGAATTGGCCGACAAGGATGCTCGCGCAAATGATTTAGAAAAGTCTGCAGTCACTGGTAGAAAACGGAAACCATCTGAGAACAAAAAAAATGGATGGACAAAGTAAGGGATAGCATTAGCGAAATTAACAACAAGCACAAAATGGGCAGAGCTTGGCAAGATCTACAAAATTTCACTGACGATGGAACTAAATTAAGGGCAACGAGTGGCTTCTCTGGATTAAGGTTTGCAAGTTACAGTCACCATGTGCTCGATAGTTTTAAAGAAAACTATCCTTCTATTTATCGGAAGTTAAACATCCAAGGATAAGACGATTTACGAAAAATTGACAATGCTCCATTCGTACTTAGGACAGCCGGGCTGGTTTGGTCACATATTGTCTGGTTTTGCGAGACTTGGGATGCCACCTTGCAGCCGAAAGCTGTTTTTTCTTATTTTTCCGAAGTAGAGGTGGCCGTCGTAAGGCCCAAAGCAAAAGGAAGGGCAAAAGCGGGGCTAAGTATATTTTTTTGCTAAGTATTGAGCTTGACTAATGCCCAACATTGGAGACATGTTCCTGGCAAATTGAGTCCTGCTGACCTACCATCAAGGGGATATACAGCATCGCAGTTGCTGGAATCGAGATGGTGGAAGGGAACGGACTGGCTCAAGGAAAGCCAATCTCAATGGCCAGGTGAAATTCCGGAACCTCACGCAGTGGAAGTAATGTGTGAGAGAAAAGTGACAATTGTCAGCCAAGCAGCGCTGATTGAATTGTCTTGGTTTCTGGATGGATGTGCTAGATACACTCCATTGTCACGTCGTGCTTGCTACGTGTTACGGTTTGTGGATGCTGGGATGAGGAAGAAGGTGTTTTCTGAAGGAATCACTGTCCCAGAATTAGACGCGGTTGAGAAGAGATTAGTGCAAGCAGTTCAGTCAGAGTCATTTGGAGGGTCGGATCAGATTAGAGAGTCATTCAAAACGTTGGGGGTTTTCAAAGACGAAGCAGGTTTGCTCAGGCTGAAAACCAAGTTATTGATAATGTGGAAGGATTCGCCCGATTTGAGAATTCCAATGCTGTTGCCAATATCTCATCCTTTCGTGAAAGAGCTGATAATGGAGGTGGATATGAGAAACTGTCATGCTGGAGCGCAAGTTCGCATCTCCAGAATCAGGGAAAAGTTTTGGATTGTCAATTCCTGGAAGGCAATCAACAAGGTTATCAAGACCTGTCAGCGTTGCGAAAGGTTCAACGCTGAAAATGTTGAAATGGAGGCTGCTGTACTGCCAGAGGACAAAGTTCGAGACGCCGCAACGTTTGAGGTTGTGGGAGTGGATATAGCCTTTTGTTTTTGGGGAACCAGAAGAAGAGCTTTCAGAGATTTGTTGTAAGACGGAAAAGGCCCGGAAGCATTTATACGGATACGGGAACGAACGAGCCGCAAAGGGGCAGCGAACCTATTTAAGGTTTTGGATTGGGAGAAGATTCAAAGAAGGTCTGCATTGGAGCCCATTTATTGGAAGTTTGCACCTCCATCAGCACCGTGGTGCAGTGGATTTTGAGAGCGTATCGCTTGCTCCGTCGAGGATTTGCTTGATCGAGTCCTTGGAAGGTTATCAGTATACTACGAAGAGCTGGTGACCATTTTGTGCGATGTGGAATCAGTGATCGACCATCGACCACTTATAGTGGATGGGGAGGACCAGGTGGCCCTTACACCGATTATTTTCCTTCGATGGATCGGCTGGACAAGATCGATATAGACGAACTGAACCGGAGGTTTCGATATAACCAGCTTGTGGATCAACGGAGGAGCTGTTTCCGGAAATGGTTATAGAGACGCTCTGCAAAATTGACACGAGAGACGACAGACGACGTGAAGCATTGAAAGAAATGGAGGGAACGAGATTCGCCGATGCAGCGAAGACCCGAAGGATGGACAGGAGAAATCGAAGATGATCCCGGAGGAAGCGTGGTGAAGGAATGTCTGAGCTGTCCGGAGCCTCAAGATGGGAGCGATCCTCCCTTAGTTTTATTTTGGTTTTTGGCGTTGTTACGTATGGTATTACGTTAGGCATTTAGAATATATGTTTGGTACGTAATTTATTTTAGAACTAGTTTAGATAGAATTAGTTAGATTACTTTCTCCGGAAGTGAAAGTAAGGTGGGAGGTTTAAATGTGGGATGATGCTTTCACAGGATTGCGAGGAGTCATCGAGAGAATGTGAACCTGGAGTGTTCAATGTTATGTCTTTAGGGTTGAGATAGCAAAGAAAGTGAGTGAATGAGATCACTTCTGATGTAGGCTTTGGTAGGGAAGCAACATAGAGAAAGTTATTGTATATTTTTAGATGGGCCTTTAAATTAGTTTCAGCGGATAGTTAATTATTGGCCAGTGTAATTGTCGTAAAAATTGTCGGTCTGTCTGTGTGATTAAGAAGAATAAAGCGGAATTTTATGTCTAAATTAATCATCGAAATACCGTCCACGTCCAGTTTCAAAGGGTTGATTGAGTAGGGTTTATCTCAGAATTCATACGGCGATTTCAGCAGTTCGCGTTTTCGTCCGTAATCTTACACAAACCTTGAGAAAACAAAAATAGTTATTTTTAAGAAGGGTGGCAGAAATGAACAAAATCTTAAATTTTATTATGGAGAGGAATGCATTGAGATTGTCACTTTTTACACATATCTCGGTGTAACTTTTAGCTCCTCCGGGGTCTTTAAGAAAGCGGCAAACGAATTTAAAAACAAAGGTATCGCCGCATTGGGTTCAGTCTGGAAGACCATCTTATCGTGGAAAGTTCAAAAGTTCGATAGCAAATGATTCGAGGGATATGCTTTCAGATAAAGAAAGAAAAACATTCATGCTTAAGGCGAAAGCCACAACGAATAGGGCCATATCAAAGAAGACCTAATTGGAGATAGCCAAGTTAATTAACATTCAGCATATTGATGATACAGCCAGCAAACGACTCAGAGTCGCATCCACACAGTTACTCCGAAACTCAACCCTAGAAGAACTTGTGGGACGTAGGGTCTTTCTTCAAGCAGAAATGAAGCAGCGGCTTCAAGCTGGCGGGAATGCCTCGGTTGATCGAAAGAAAAACAAGGAAAGTTTACGGCTACCCAAGTATGAGTCCCTGTCACCATTGGAAAAGATGCTATATGTAAGCCCTTGTTATTCTCACTACCACAAATATGCTTATCCAAGACCCTCCACTTTGATTTTATTGATTGTCGCTAGCCTTTAAGCTTCGTCGACTTATTTATGATAATTTTAATGGATAATTCAAAGTTTATAGTTTTTGTTAGACTCAACGATTTCATGATGTCGGGATAGCGAAAATTCAGCTAAAAACTCCGGAGGAAATCAGATCGATCGAAGAAGCTACGAATTCATAACCACACTGGTCGAGTAGCAAAAACAGGTGTTCTTACAGCAACCGAGGCAAGTGGATTTTTATCAATTGTTGGTTATAATACTATAATTATTTGACGCATTAATTACATCATTTATTTGCTTTTACCATAGGTCGGTAAAGTCGTCCGAAATAAAAGAGCAGACTTACGATGCCTTGCAGAACTTATCCAGGAACGGGGCAGCAGTCCACCGACTCGGGCCATGGAATTTGGGATTTTATTTGAAAAAGCTGCGGTAATGAGCTTTATGGAGCACATAAAAATTCCAGAAACGAATTACAAATATCCAATTGGCCTAACCTTGCATAAGGACATGGCGTTTATTGGATTCTATGCCTGATTCTATGTTCATAAATGAATCTGGCCAAAGCATTGTGGCGGAGTGTAAGTTTACGACGACTCCGATAGACCAGGGTAAACCTTTTCTAGAGGATTGAACATAAATGGGTAAACGCAATTCAAATGCAAAATCCTCCAATATATCTCATTTCGACAATTCAAAGTACATACTCCATCGTAACAGCGACCACTACTACCAACTTGTAACACAGATGGTGTGTACAGATGCGGAAACCGGGTATTTAGTTGTTTATGAGGATAACGCTCCCGATCCTTCGGGGTGGTCCATGTGGTTCGACGTAGTTACCCGGCAAGAGGCTGAGGTTGCATGGACTCGAATTCTACCTAAGGTGATTGGGTTTTACCAGGAGAATTTCCTGCCAGCTGACCAACGACATCAGTTAAACAAATTTCTTCCCGCCAACCAATCAGATTGTGTGGATCACCCATGTTCAACTTATAAAGAGGATGATGAGGATCTGTTGCTGGAAACGTGGCTGGAAAAGCAGGAAACTGATATGGTTGACGAGACAACTGACAGCAGGGAGGAGGATGAGGGGGAAGTTATGGGTTAGTGGATGTCCAAGCAGTTGTGGTTGGAGGATAACGACGATCAAGAAGACATTCAAGTAACTCGTGAGGAGGAAATTGAATTGTTTGAGGGATGGCGAGATGCGGGGTTGTTCGTTGACGTCGACGATTCCGTTGAAGAGGACACTTTTCACATCCATCTCGGCGTCATGCGCACTATATGCAAGCCATATATGGGGACTGAAATATTTTAGCATAATACAAAGCATCCAAAATTACTTCTTAAAAAGAGTTCTGGTGTTGCGGAAATCAGCACCAAATTACCTTCTTAGATTAGAAACAGGGGCCACACCGATGAAGCTACGAGTAATAAAACAGGTCATGTACTTTATGGTGAAAGTACTTAACGAGCCCGGATAGATATCCCAAGTGCCTATTGGCTTTGAGGTTAAAAGAGCAATCGGGTAGGAACTCTTTCAACTGGTTTCATCAAGTAAGCAGTATTTTAATTGAGCTGGAAATGCAAGACATTGCGGAGAGTCTAGATGCTAAAGTCTGGTTAGCTGCTATCCCTACTTTGCTAGAAAAAATTCAAGAAAAGCAACGGGAACAGGATGTACACAGAATACTCATGTCGCAATCATATAATTATTATTGGGACTTACTTGCTGAGGTTGGATTTTGTTATCTAAACTCGGATCTGAGTAATGCCAAAATTGCAATTATCGCCCAGAGCCGCCTTAATGGTGGTAGTTTCTACGTTAAGAGAAAGAATACTGAGCTCTCGCCATTCAAAAAATGTGCTTACTGTAGCCTTGTGGAAAACGACAATATACATCATTTCTTGCTACGGTGTAGGGTGCATCAGCAAAATAGAAGGAAGTATTTAGGGTCACTGATCGCTCATGGTAAAGATGAGTTTAAAAATGTTCTGACAATCATAAACCTTAACCACGCAAATCAACTATTTGCGTTTATAATAGAGTCCTTAAGAGATCGAAACTTCATTGACCTGGAAGAGGCTGCAGATTAAAATAATCACAGTCACAATTCAATTTAGACTTGGTCTCATCACACGTCGTACTCTGGTTGGTTCAAGCTCCCATCAAGCAACAACATTACCTATTTGACATTTTAATCATAAGTTATACACAAATCCTTCCACGCAGTAAAAATGTCGATTGTAAGTAAACTCATCACATATAGTAAAATTTCCTTGTTTTTTTTCCTCCGCCCGGAGTATTGATATTATAATTAAAATATTGAGAGATAGCACACAAAACTTATCTATGGTAATATCTTAGGGTTATAAGCTGCTGATATTGGTAATTGGAATGGGGATGATGGAAGTTGGCATCTGTTCGAAATGGACAACATTGGGGAAAAAGGCCCTGCAATCGGTTGGGCTGGCGGGACTTATTGTGGGAATCAACGAGGGGGTGGATGCCATGAAAACAAATAAAGGGCGAAACCAGGAACTGGCGGGGGGTGTCTTCTCTACTATAGCAGTTACCATCATCGGAGTGGTGACGGTGGTAATGTGCAAAAAAAGTGCTGGGGGCGCAATGAATACGGAGGGAGGTATTGATATGGTAAACGTCTAGTTACCACAAATCACTACTTATTATTACTTACTATCCATTAGCGTTATTTTTAATCTGTAACAAAAAGTTTGTCAATATTTACTTAATATATTGTTAAAAGCAACTTGTTACCACTTGTTAAGAACGTTCTAAATGAGATCAATAGATTAGGATATTCATGAGTAGCAGGAGAGGTCGTGTAAAATCCTAGTTTTGTAATTTTCTGTAGTATTAGTCACTGAGATAATTTTCCTTTGTGTTAAAAGCAAAGTTGATAAACCAAAATGTGTCAATATTCACCTTTCAAGTATTTATGTAAATTATACCTTTTTTCTACTTCATGTTTTTTACCCATCAAGAAAGCAATGAGTGTGATGCCTTTGTTCATCTTTGTTTGCTTTACTTCTAGTGTAACTTTCCAAGCGTACCTTTGAACGCGGGAAATATTCCGTTCCAATTCCATGTATTTTTCTCAAGTCATGTTTACTATTAGTTTTTAGGCATTTTCTTCTTGAATGTATAATAAGGGTAAAAATCACCCACTTCGGTTCTTTGTCTCTGGGTTGAGACTAACCATTTTTGTACCTTAAGTTTTTCTATAAATACCTGAGCCTGCGGAGGGCTCGGGGTTCTGTACATATTCAAAGTCAGCGGAGCATTATGCCCAATTCCTCTCAAGTCTCGTTTTTTCCTTAAATAACAAGTTGAGTTGTTTTAGAAGCTAATTTACCACCTCCACCAGCTTTGTCATTTCTCCACCGTTCATTCCCACCATCGTTCGGCCACCACCTCATTTACTCCAAAAGACACCACTTAAATTACCAATAGTATATATAACTCATTGTACCACTTTTGGCAACATTACTAATATACTAACTATTATAGTTTCCATAAAATCATATTTCTATTTAATTATACCATTACTCATCTCATACATTTGTTATAAAAATTTACTCTGAAACTCTATGGGCGTGTCCCAAGAGAGTTAATAAACAAACAAAAATACCAAAAATACCAAAGATTAACCCTTATCTTCAGCCAGAACTATTCTGGCATGTTCTTGTATTTTACGATTCTTCTACCAGATATTGTTTTTACTACAAACGTTAAACATCTTTGACTTGCACTAGGCAAAGGACTTTCGTTAAAATATGTCCTTTCTCATTCCATGCACGTAACTTTGCAATCATATCAAGATACCACATTTTTGGCTAAAAACTGTCAGCCAAAAATACTACAAATGTTTTGCATTATGAATTTCAATTTCATAAAAATCAGCCTAATAACAATGTTTGGATTACACTGCAATTAAGTACATTGCTTTTATCTTGTTTTGGCTGTAGGGGTGACAGGTGCTGGCTCGCGGGGCACAGTCCCGTCTGACCTGATTTACGTGATAGTGATGATGACTATTACTAACTATATTATATATATTCTTAATTATATATATATATATATATAAATATATATTTCTAACCATATAATTTAACTATATACTACTATTACCATCTAACTGTATATTGCTATATAATTTTGAATCAATTTGTTCAATTTAGGTTGTTACCTTCCTATCTCTTGTCCGAATTAATAAAAAGTAAATTAGAATCATTTAGGGTGGCGTTTCTAGACTTATGTGATGTCATTGTCATTTATTATGTAATGTTTTAGATATAACTCATACTTCTTTCTTCAAACTTCACGCTACTCTACTCGACTAGTAAATGTTTAAAAACGTATAGTACATATAAAAACGATTCAGGTTGATACAAACAACTCGCGTAATTTATAATTGTTTTGATTTACATGAGGTGTGAATTTGCCTAAATGCATCAACCTTGTCATACGAAACTTATAAATTAACTATTTACAACTTTAAATTTAAATAATATACCTTTTGACGGCGTAACAGTATTTGTGCAATTATGCTATGATCCTGCATTAGCGGTCCCATAGTTTTCATTTCTCGAGGTCTCCGGCGATCTCACTGGCAGCGTCTCATCAATGCCGTAAACTATTTTAA
>JAQGAH010001911.1:0-10516 GCA_034696885.1 Lepidocyrtus paradoxus
TTCAGTCTTCTCCCAGGCACATTTCCGGTCTCCCAACAGACTTGTTTGGGAAATCATTTCATATTCATAAGACGGGCACATCTTTCGGCGACAAGATTAATGGGAATAGTCCTTCACTCATGGAATTCCGCCCACATCAACCGGATATAACCCCGGATGCTCAGGGAAAGTTATCCCTTCCAGTTGGATATAGTGACGATATACTATCAGGTATGAAGCATGTTAGTCCCACCCCCATGGCAAATCATATCAACCCGTATACAAACGGAGTTGCGTCAAGTTTCCCACCAGGAATCGACCCCTATGAAGGATTTATTCGATATGCTGCAGAGAACTTGGAGTCGCCCATGGGTAATGTTATTGACTACCATTCTCTGGAGCACTATTACGGACCACAACATCCACTAAGTCCTCATCAGAATCTCATAAATACAAATGCGAATGTAGGAAAGGAAAATAACCTTGATAAGCATCCATACGCAGATAGCTTTCCTTACAATGGGGGTCAGGGTTCCGGTGACATTGGAAATTCTCCACCCCTGGCTTCACCTCCACCTCCTGTAGGAACGGCAGGAAATAATTTGGACGGATTTCGTGCTCGTGATAACCCCGACGGTAATGGTCCTGGTTCTGGACTCGGGGGAAATAGTGGTTATAATTCGGTGAGTTCATATGAACATGGGATTGACCATTTCCACGCTCCATCGCCGGGACTGGGTGCAGCACCACCAATACCCAGATATGTCGCAACCACGGAATCTTCTTCATATGAAGATGATCATGAGAATGCACCTCCATCTCCGCCTTACGGAAACATGCCACCTGGAGGACCACCTTATCGTGGTAAACCACATGCTTCGCCATTTAAAAAGGGGCGAAGAATTCCTCCACCAGACTTGAAGGTTTTTGAAGAAGGGCCTCCACCTGAACTTCTTCACGGCATTGAAAATTCAGGGCCACAAGGTCCACATGGTCATGGGCTAGGACCACCCGATCATGACGGAGGACCTCCAGATCATCATGGCGGAGGGCCACAATATGGCTCAGGACCACCCGATCATGGAGGAGGACCTCAATATAATGGTGGAGGACCACAATATCACGGTGCAGGACCACAAGGTCATGACACGGGTCCGCCACCGCCTCATCAACATGAGAATCAGCATGAAAATCAGCCTCCACATTCAGAATCCGAGCAAGCTACGCCTCAGGATGGAGGGGATGATTCGATATGGGGCATTCTAGATCTGGCAGAAATGCTGGAAAAGGGTCAAATTCCTGGTGCTTCGAATGACAAAAACACTGCAAGTTCTCCAGGAGCAAATGGTCGAGTGGTGATCCCCACCCGGGGAGCACCACCAAAGCCACCATATGGCATTGAAGAGTCTTCCTCCTCATCCACATTTGATTACGATGATGGCGGAGCAGATCCCGGAGAAGGTGGCAACATAAATCCTGCCCTTCTCCAGCAATACACTCCTCCAGAGAGTCAAGAACAAAATGATTATGAGGATCAATATAGCAAATAAATATTCATTTTTCATAATCAGTTAGTATCATACAGAGTAAATACACTGTTCTACAAAATTATTCCACCTACTAAACTCATCTGATTTCAATTAAATAAATTAGTGAATAATTTGTGCATAAAACTAAAATATCACCATCCATGAAAATGTTTTTACATAACATTCGATATGAGCAACATTTATACACCTAACATCAACCTTGCCAAATGAAGAAAAAGCATCCGAAAACAATGACCGCATTTATACCAAATTTGCAAACAAAAACATATTGCTACATACTGACATTGGCCGTACAACTATAGTGAGGAACAAAGACGAACGCTTTCTGACACCTCTCATTTTACTCTTACTTGTGCAACATCATCTCATGCATGTTTACACTTTAGGGTCAGAAATCCTGATTTCATGGTCTAAAACTATGTAAGTACACGCAAGAGCTCTGCATTTTCAACATAAAATCCTTCATGTACACAAACTACTTAAAAAACTACAATGTATTATTGTGGGGTAGGTATATCGACTTGCATGTTTCCACTATATGGATGGACACCGGTTATAATCATCGCACAGACTTGGTATTTAAGGAGCCTACATGGTCAAGACGAGAAAAACATCTTGACAGATACATTTGTACAGATTTCGTATTTAAGATAACGATTCAAATCTTACTTAATCTGTCCCACTGACACGCAAAAATTAAGCTTAGTTTAAGAATTGCATCATTTTGCAATTCATATGTACTGACATTTGTTTCAATTATCAATTAGTGTTTGGAGCGTGTGCTTCTCCATCTGGAAAGCTAACATTTTTTTGAGGCAACTTTACCTCTCTGTAAAATTATGCCATGACCAGTCCATTTTTGCAAAATGACAAAGATGAATCTAAAAGTGTTGGTAGTGATTCTACAAAGACTGTTCCACTTTTTGGAATACTTGTGGGAATCTATAAACTTTAGGATTTTTGGACTAGGGGATATAGAGGAGGAGCCGGTTGTGAACAAAGTTGCAATTGTGACGGGGAGTAATACGGGGATTGGGAAGCAAATAGTGAAAGAGCTGGCGGATCGGGGAGCTACTGTCATTTTAGGTAATAAAAGCTAGATAAAAATAACTCCATATGAATTATAGTGTAATTGCATACACAGTATGTATTTTAAACTAATTGATTATTTTCAATAGCATGCCGAAATCTGAATGCAGGACGAGAGGCTATGGAAGATATTAAGGCAACCTCAGCTTTTGCAAAAGTCGTACGTAACAAATTATTTTAAATGTGTTGGAGTGTCATTAGCCACTAGATATTATTCTCGGAAGTATGTATTGTGTGAAGTAGTCAAATTGAATTGACAAATTCTATAGGAACTGATGGAATTGGACCTTGAAGATTTAGGATCGATCCGTAAATTTGCCGCCCAAGTAAAATCACAATATCCGGAAATCAACCTCTTGATAAACAACGCCGGCCTATGTTCATTCAGCAAAGAGCTTCAGAAGACCAAACACAACTTTGAGCTTCACATGGGTGCGATTCAAAGTTTTTCAAGAAGCTTGATATCGTTTTGATTTTTAATACTTAAATAGATACTCATCTTTTTAAATAGGTGTGAATCACATAGGCCACTTCCTCCTTACGAATCTCCTCCTTGACAATATCAAAGCGGGAGCGCCAAGCCGTATTGTCACAATTTCGTCGGCAACTGTCCTCCACTCCAATTTACGACTTGATGATCTAATGATGGAAAAATTCAGGGATCCCACGGTCTTCACGGGGATTACAAGACTGCCTTATAATAACTCGAAAATGGCTAATGCGCTCTTTACAAAAGAGCTTGGTAGAAGGTTGGAAGGTTCAGGTGTGTCCACTTATTGTCTCTGCCCTGGGATTGTTAAGACTGGTGTGTTTCGGGATAGCCGGGACATTTTTAAAATTCTAACGAAATTAAGTCTTGCCGTTGGAGGAATTCCCCTCCAAAAAGTAAGTAACGGTCCAAACGTCTTTTCTGTCATATAAAAAATGCAAAGATTTACATACATATTATGCTTGATTTTTTTAAATGTTTCAGGCAGTGACTGGAGTGCTGTACTGTGCCTTGTCTAGGAAATGTGAACACGAAACCGGCAAATTCTACCGTTGTGGCCAGGTCTACCGACGAGCCAATCGCATGCTCAAAGTTAAGGATGCAGAGGAGCTTTGGAGAATCAGCGAAAACTTGGTTAAATGAAGTAAAATCCAGCTTGTAATTTATTGTTTCGTTGCCTTAAAATGATTATAAAAATACTTCGGACTGTCTCAAGATCTTTTGCTAATCCATATTTTTGTACATTTTACTTGCATCCCTATCAATAAATTACTCAAATATTTGTATTTCATATTCAGTAATTAGTTTGAATTTTATCATAAATAGTCATAATATCAGACTTTGCAATAAATGCAATCTACACTTTTATAAGCTGTAAGATAACTGTTTTATTTTATTATACTATTTTATCATAGCCTATAATAATGACGATGTGTGATTAACTGACTAACCGTCGTAATTTATTATTTTGTATTGAAAACAAATAAAAGTACTGATTCGATACGGTCACGCTTGTGCTTCCATTCATTCAGGCGACGACCGTGCAAAAAAGTTGAGAGTCTGTACCACAGATGGACTTTACAGGCTCCTTAAAAAATATTCAAAGGATCCATCTCAAAATCCAAAAGTCAGTTCAGCAACGGAATGCAAGAAAACTGCAGTGTAAATACTCACACATAGTCTCATATCCATAAAGATTTTAAAAATGATATGATGATATGATAACTGAAGATAAGCAAACAGGTGCACCATTGTATTGAACCAATGCGAAATATTTACGTTGCATCTTGCATGCTCCCATATCCCATTTATTGCATAATCCAATTGTTTGGACGTTAAGCGCCTTACAATGATGTACAACGTGAAAACATTGATCACATTTACACATCTTTTGGCATCCGAGATGCTCATTGTTGCCCACATCTTGGCCACCAATAATACATCAAATGTGTAAGAATTGTTGCTGATTGTTGTGCGTCGTATGTTGTTACTTATGTTGAAGTATTGAGGTAGACCATAGACCTACTCGTTCCTCTGTGGAGGAGTCATGAATCGTGACGGGGACAGAGCCAAACAAAGCAAAGGAGGCATAGTTGATTGCAAAATACTTGTTCATTGGATTGCATAGGGCTAATAAGAATTTTTTTTGGGGGGGGAATGCAATATGTATCCCTTTGGTTAACCAACTTCCCTTAGAATTTATGTGTATCACAGATTCACACATACCTTAAATTTTACCACATACAATTTTGGCATGTGAAAAATGGGCTTCCTGTTTCGCATTACCAAAAGCTGTGCAATATGACATAACAGATAGGTAGGTACATTCCTAATAATATTTGGGCCCTTCATACCATAAAAAAATTTCATACTAAACAGCACAGTCAATCAGGTACGAGTGGTCTACGGGAATAGGTCTAATAATTGAACACTATGGAAGCGAAAAAACCGAAATTTTCCTATTTGGAGCTGTTCCTATTCATCCTGGAATACCTGTACGAGAGGTTCAACAGACTGATTCGCGGAGCGGAACCGTTGGACGAGGAATATGCGGAGGGGAAAGTGGTTCTAGTCACTGGAGCTAACTCGGGTCTTGGGAAGGTCGCAGCTTTGGAGTTTGCAAAGAGAGGATGTACGGTTATCATGGGGTGCAGGAATATGGAGCAGGGCCAGGCAGCTCTGGATGAGATCAAGACGAAAACCAACTCTGACACTTTGGTAAGTGAAGTAATGTTATTTTTGGGGAATCTTTTAGACAATTATACCATTGCTGGAAGAAAACGTAATTATCTCATAATTTTTCCAGTGTCTTCGAGAATTGGACCTCGCTGAGCTTGCATCAGTCCGCCGATTTGCAACCAAAATTACACAGGAATTTCCAGCAATCCACATTCTAGTCAATAACGCTGGAGTCTACTCCGACTCAGATCAGCTTTCCCACACCAAAGATGGATTCGAAATGCACATGGGGATCAATCACGTTGGTCATTTTCTGCTCACAAACCTCCTCCTCGACAACATTAAGCGGGCTGCCCCCAGTCGGATTGTCACTGTCTCTTCTACCAACCAACTCATCGCAGATCTCGATATGGATGATATCATGCTAAGAAAGGCTACTTCCCTGGGATTCCAAAATTCCCTTCCATACAACAACTCCAAATTGGCAAATAGCTTGTTCTCCATGGAACTTGGACATCGGCTACATGGGACTGATGTGACGACCTATGCTCTTTGCCCTGGATTGGTGTCTACGCAAGTTTTCAGGAGTTTTAGCCCATTCCGGAAGTTTTACACGAAATTGAATTTAATGTTTACCGGTTTGACGCCAGAACAGGTAAATAATTTGCATTTGTATACTCCATTGGGCACAAATTGAAGCAATTTAAAGTAAATATTCAATATTTAATGCAACTGGATTTTTAAACCATTTTTCTCATTGTTTCCCTCAGGGATGCGAAACCATCTTATACTGTGCATTATCCAAGAAATGTGCTCACGAGACCGGACTCACCTACCGATTCAGCAAGCACTTCAGCTCAGCCAACAAGCGTCTCCACCGCAGCACATCGAAAAAACTGTGGGAACTTAGCGAGCAATTTGTTCAACTGAGGAAGTAACAAACTTTCCACCCCAATCTGAGCCGCTTATCAGCTCAGACCAAGAAAGATACCATCATCAGACAAATCATACTTATCCCATATTTTTCCTCACTTCCTTTCATTCATTATCACTTTTAAAATTATATGTTTCGCACGATCACCCAGCCTTCCCACACTTACCTACTTAAGATGCTATAAAGATAATGGTGGGAGTGATACATTTACGATAACAATAGTCCAATTAGTTATATATATTCTGAAATGATTAATTTTGACAAGAGCCCCATATGATTAATTAAACTCTGTCAAGCGTGATGCCTAAAATGAATTTAGTTAAAATTATTTAATACACTCATATTACTCATAGTCATACACTTAATTATGCCCATGCGCAATTATTTTTTGGAGTATCAATCTTAAAAAGTCATACATGGTCCGTATATGGCATTTGCATTAAAAAGTATATTTCATCAGAAGGATTTTGACTTTAAGAAAATTCATCTGAAGAAATTATATTATGGCAAAGGACTACCGTCCTGTCCTGATTTCAGTATTTACATATGCCAATCGGCCCTGCATGTGAACACTCCACAGGTAAAGTGGCATCATACAGATCTGAAGAGCCAAGCTCAAATGTACTGTTCTGTAAAGTTATCTTTGAAAATTGAAAGTACGTGAGGCGATCTTTCCTGCATATGGAAGGAAATTGCAAATCGCTTGAGGCGAGATTATATTCAAGCATCTTGTGGCTGTACACATGATAACATATTTGTCTGTATGAGCATAAGTACTGCGTTCCCTTTAAAAAATGTGTCTCTGGTTCGTTTAATTTGAGGTGTATGATTTTGCCGTAAAAAACATAATAAGCAAGCCAGAGATGCGATATGTATTCTTTCGCAGATAGTGTGACAGAGTACTTGTGGCGTTTTTTTGTGAGTTTGTCTTGTCACTATACTAATCATAAATGAATTGGTATTGGTATGGTACGTATATGCATCAAAGCAATGTTCATTTTGGTGTTCCGCAATGCTCTGCTTGGCTTTATGGTGAATTGCAGAGATGAGATTGACTCAACCTCACACGCATGGCTTTTGCTAGGTGCAAATATTCATTATTTTATGGAAATGAGTTTCGCCACTGTATATGACTGACATGCAGGTGCTGCATCTTTAAGGTGTTCAGATGTGTCTATGCCACTTGTTCATAGTCCCTCGCAACAATCCCCCTCCATAAAAAATACATTTTATGAATCACTTTATTTCAATTTAGTAGTCAGATTGCAACTTCTCTCTGATGATGACTCTTGTAACAGTGTAAAAATCCATAGTCAACCTGTCTCATAGGTAATTCATCATCATCAGTTACTGCAATTACGTGTGCAAAGCAAAGTCCAAGCATATATTAGGCTGGTCACAGATTAAAGTTAGTCAAGAAGTTAAGTAAACGAAAAGCTTTTGCAATTAATTTCTTTATGGTATCAGTAGGTCTGAGAGTGTGTTGGTAAGATATTGGGAATTTGTTCTAGACCTGAGGTTTTCCATTTGCTCATCACGTCAAAATAATGTGGCTCGTTGCATGATGTTGACATGCCAGTCTACACTACAAAGTTAACAAGTGGCTCATTTGCAAATGCTATTGCTACAAGTTTACGTTATTTTACTAGTCCAATGCTAGGTTGTGGTTTCATGTAATGCAACGTCTCCTTCAGTAAGTCCAAAGGAGCGAGTCAGGATTTCATCCAGTAGGCAATTGTCCAGATAATCCAGTTCAGTCTTCAGTCTGACCTTCGATACACATAGTATATATTAGGCTTAAAGGATAAGTTCCTTTCATTCGAGATATTACGTTTGGGGATAGATAACTTCTTGTTAGTCACGTAACTAGTGAGAGGCTCGAGATGGGTCTGCACGCAACACCGTTCCAGCTCTTGGGCTACCTTTTCGGATACATTTATGCTCACGTTGTTCGCCTCTTCACCCAAGGACCGGCTCCAAGAACGGAAGAAAATGTGAGTGACAAGGTGGTGGTCATCACTGGGGCCAATTCAGGCATTGGGAAGTGTACGGCAGAGGAGATGGCGAAACGTGGAGCGACCGTTGTGATGGGCTGTAGGAACATGGTTACTGGAAAGGCGGCTCAGGATGAGATCAAAAAGAAATCTGGATCCGAGCATGTGGTAAGAATTCAAATATATCGATTTTCTTGTCAAATGAGTACAAAAAGTGGACATGTTTTAACGAAATTTTTCATTTTTAAGGAACTCTACGAACTGGACTTGTCCGACATGGCTTCAATCCGAGCATTTGCTGCCAAAGTCTTGGCGGCTCATCCAATCGTCGATATTCTCATCAACAATGCTGGCATTTCCCTTAACGATGCGGAAAGAACATTCACCAAAGATGGGTTTGAAATGCATATGGGCACCAATCATTTAGGTCACTACCTGCTTTCGAACCTGCTTCTTGAGTCTATTAAGAAGTCTTCCTTATCTCGGTATGAAATTTTGACTTGCAATATTCTGGTATAATTTTATTAAATAGGAAAGAACATAAAATCAAATTGATTTTATTTGGAAACCCCCATTTAGAGTGGTCACAGTATCCAGCACAGCTTGCGTGATGAGCAACCTTGACTTAGATGACCTGATGATGGCAAACGCAACCAATCTTGGATTAGGAAACACGCTGCCCTACAACAACTCCAAATTTGCAAATGTCCTCTTCACCAAGGAACTGGCTAGGCGTCAATCATCAGTAAAGGCATACTCTGTCTGTCCTGGTTTGGCCAAGACGGAAATTTTCCGTCATTACTCTGCCGGTGTGCAAGCTGTCATTAGGGCTCTGCAAATATTTGGAATCTCCGTCGCAAGTGTAAGCATTCAAACCATCACTAATTTCATTTTTTAACCATTTTCCTAAATAACTTTTGAGGTCCCATTTTATTTTTTTATAATTGATTGAAATATCCTATTTATGATACCAGGGAGCGGATTCCGTCCTCTATTGTGCTCTTGCCAAAGAGGTTTCCAACGACTCTGGAAAGTTCTTTCGATTTGGAAAGCACATTTCCTGCATTGAGAAGCTCTTCACTGACGCATTAGCTGAGGGATTGTGGGAACGTAGCGAGCGATTGGTTGCAGTGAAATAATCAAGAAACCACAACAATTGAATGAATCATTTAACGCGTACTCATTACTCAATCGTTAATCATAATAATACAATATTTCCCGATTAAAAGAAATTATAAATACCAATATGAAATTTGGAATGGTACATACTTTGATCTACACGCATTATTGTGGTGTCGTTATATACACAATGCAATATTTGAATACATACAGCAATGTGATAAAAGGGGTATTTTTCTGTTTCTGGTGGGATTTAAATGAAATAAAGTAATTATCGCTCGTCGCTCGTGTCCCCAAAAACCCAACAAATTTCATATAGTTGCCCGTCGCTCGTCTCCCTAAAACCCAACAAATTTCATATAGTTGTGCTTGACCGTCGCCGCCCTCGGATGTCTTTAAATCCGTCATCACTTTTAATTTTTCAGAGCTACACTATCAACGATAAATCTCAGCATCTTTTAATTCAGAATGTGCTCTCCATCGGCTTCCAAACATGGTAAAGTAGATTCTATCCGACTGGAGAAGGACTAGTAACAACTGAGTTTACACATGTCTATTACGTAAAGTACAGATGTTTGAGAGATGCTAGGACAATTATAATTGCCTCTAAACAGTTCTAAATTAATTTCTCAATATTTTGAAAAGTAAAATGTTTGAATGTTTGAAACATGTTGGAATTTTGTTATTTTGCAGACAGGCAAAGAAGAGACTAGATAATCAGTCATTTTTCGTGAATCTATTGCACATTTGCTACGCCCCAGAATTAGAGAGTGTTGAAGAGTGTCGACGGAAATTGCATGAGAGGATTAGCAGTATTCAGAAGAACTTTAGCAGTCGAAAGTCTGAAAGAGCTCAAGTGACACGAACGACGAGTACGGGAAGGGAAATCCCTGCATCGTCAACAAATGAGATGGGTACGTGGAGTAACCTTTTGCCTTCCATGGCCTCAAAAATCGTTTCAAAAAGTGCCAATCCACATCACCCTGCCAAGCTCTTGTAAGATGCCTCAAGTCAAGGCCTGGGGGCTTGTACTATACGTGTTGTAAGTTTTTTTTTAAATTGGGAAAAAGCCTGTTGAGAGCTTTCCGGTGTTGGCAGAGTCCTGGTGATGTCTTCTAAAACAAAAACAGCAAGACTGAAATAGTATAGTTACTAATAAAAATAAAGTTTTACTGAAAAAAGG
>JAQGAH010001912.1:0-10513 GCA_034696885.1 Lepidocyrtus paradoxus
ATACGGTGTTACTCAATGGTAAGGTGGTATGCAATGCTTTTCCCCATTTACTCTTACGGTAAAAACTAAATCTTAAACAAAATTGAGAGGATTACTTTTTCTGTAATTAGTAATGTAAATAAATTGTAATTATATGTTCTAACTGAATTTATGTTAATTATATTTTAGCACTCGTATCATGGAAATTCAGAGTGAAATGGCGGAACGATGCATTGAATTATTGGAAATTCCGGATGATGACAGTCGTCTCATTTTGGACATTGGCTGTGGCTCCGGGCTATCTGGAGAATGTCTTGATGAAGCAGGTCACATGTGGGTAGGACTTGATATCTCTCAGAGCATGCTCAGTAAGTGCAAATGACTATTCCAATTCTAAAATTTAAAAATGTAATCCACAATCGATCCTTTGATCTATAATTACTAATTACCTTTCACATGTACAAATATTGAACTATCAAACTTTTACAATTAACAATTTAATATTGATAATACTTAATTTCTCGAACTTTTATAGATGTTGCTGCAGAGAGGGAGGTGGAAGGAGATCTTCTACTTGCTGATATGGGCGATGGACTCCCTTTCAGACCTGGTTCATTTGACTATGCAATCAGTGTCAGCGCACTTCAATGGCTTTGCAACAAAGACAAAACTGTTCATAATCCTATTCAACGACTTGGCCGATTTTTTACGTCTTTGTATGCTGTTCTGGTAAATTAACAATTTTTATTAATGTGGGTGCTACACATCTACACTATTTTTAATTCAGATTGTGTGTCAGCCAAGATTTATTTATTTCGGAATTTTATCTAACTAAGCATTATTATTTTTCAGAACACTGGAGGTCGTGCAGTATTCCAGTTCTACCCTGCTAACGAAAATCAAAAGTCACTAATTATGGCTCAAGCAAATCGTGCTGGTTTCAACGGTGGAGTGCTAATCGATTACCCAGAATCCAAAAAGAAGATGAAACTGTATCTCGTGCTCACTGTGGGAACTGCTCCCGACCAATCTATGCCTGATGCTTTGACTGATAATCCTTCGGCAACTGTGAGTTATGCAAAGAGACAGACTAACCATCAGCGGAATAAGAATGATTTGAAAACTCGTACAGCCCCAAAACACTCTAGGGAGTGGGTTCTTGAAAAGAAAGAAAGAAGGCGAAGACAA
Organism: Lepidocyrtus paradoxus; assembly: GCA_034696885.1. Classification (NCBI taxonomy): domain Eukaryota; kingdom Metazoa; phylum Arthropoda; class Collembola; order Entomobryomorpha; family Entomobryidae; genus Lepidocyrtus; species Lepidocyrtus paradoxus. Next base: position 1,168 of record JAQGAH010001912.1, read on the forward strand.
GGAAAGAATGTGCGTCCGGATTCAAAATACACTGCTCGAAAACGTGCTGATAGATTTTAAGTTAACTTGCGATTTTTTTTATTAAAAATGAATAAATAACTACATATATCGTACCATGTATATATTGTGACTCACCGAAATTGTTAAGGCTTTTTATTTGGGAAACATGATTATTCACTTATGACTTTGTTTGCATATAAGTTTAACACCTTGAAAAGAAAAAAATAGCTCAATTCTTCCCGGCACCCTTGTCCGTTGAACCCGCATCACTGGCTGTGGCTTTACTAATGACTCGGTCGTCATCGAATGAGTGAAGCAATAGTCTCCATATTTTTATTTGGCCGTCATAGGACCGTCTACTGCAAACTTGATATTTATCTGGCGTCCTCGGCTGGAACTTAGATCTATTTTCCCTAAAGAACATTAACAAAAAGTCATTAATTGTACAAGTGTGCTGTATTACTAGCATTTATTAAATTATTGAAAATTCGATGACTTGGAAGCATTTCAGACAACATTTTGTTCCACAATAAATACTTACTTTGGCACTGAACTAAGATAATTTGTATATCCCTGAGTACTTTTCCCGTAGTCTATCTGCTTTTGACGCCGTCTCAAGGTTTCCGTGTTTGTTTCAATCAACTGGGAGATGTCATCGTGTTTGACTTTATCTACATCACCCCCTTTGCTCATTTTCTTGAGCGGAGACATCCTTGGACTACTTCTGCCTTTTTATTATTCGTTATTTCCTGAAAACACAATAACAATTAGATATTTTATTAAAATTTGTAAATCCTGTGATTGTACTTATAACTACAACGGAATTTTACGTTTATATTGCCACACATTATTATATTTGACCTTGATTTGACGAGTTTTGAAAAAATTCTTATTGGTGACGATAGTACTTTTTTTACCGTCATGGTTCACCCCTGACTTTCCTCTCTTCTTCCCTAAGCGTTTCTTGTCACCGAGGAACGAGGAATACGGCCAACGGCTTGTCAGTTTTTACATTTCTACGAGCACAAATTTCGACCCTATTATCCAAAGAAGTCAGTGAAGTCTGTAGTTCAATTTTTATCCATATTTGGATTGCCGATGATTTTGTTCATTGTTTATGATGATGAAGAGCTTGACAATCATGCTGTTGACATGACATGACACTTTCACTTTAATTAAAGTGAAATCTTCAGACTAAAGAAGACTTCCAACGACACATCCATCATCTGTTCAACCTAACCCAACCGAGCCTGACTTTACTTTCCCCCTTTTGACCCAACTTAATCTAACCTTAAACATGGAAATCATTTATCAGTGTGTACACATCTTTCCCCCTTTTGGCCAAATTTAACCTCTAACCGTTAACATGGAAATTTATTATCAGCGTCTACAAATCTTTCCCCTTTTGGCTAAACCTAACCTAACCTTAAACATGGAAATTTATTATCAGCGTCTACAAATCTTTCCCCTTTTGGCTAAACCTAACCTAACCTTAAACATGGAAATTATTTATCAGCGTGTACACATCTTTCCCCCTTTTGGCCCAACCAACCTAACCTGACCAATTATATGGACCATGAATGTGGATCGATATGTCGTTGGAATTTTAAAGTTTTCTGTGACCTGAAGACCGTACTTTAATTTACTTTAAAGTTGGCATGCCATGTCATACCATAAACCACAAACGTGGTTGACAACAACAAGAAAATTAAGTAGGCCTCCAATCAAAATTTTGAAATCCGGTTAAAAATTGAACTACAGACTTCACTGATTTCTAGAAACAATAAGGTCGAAATGTGTGCTCGTAGAAATGCAAAAACTGGCTAGCCGTATTCCTCAACATATCTGTACTATCGCCGCCTTCAAGAATTTTTTCGAAACTATCCTATTTAAGACAAAAAATCCGTGTTGCAATATAAGCGTAACATACCAACTACAACTAATAACGACTTGTATTGTTATCGTTTGACTGGGATCTACATTGCTATTATTTTTTTAAAAAATTCGAACCCGAATAATCACAACGCTCACCTCAACTACAATAAACAGCCTTAACCTTTTACACACGAAATGCTACTCACACCCTCGTCTTCAATTACCAATAAACCAAGGACTGGAAAACAAACCCTGCAAATTGAAAATTTACGCTTATTGATTTACATTCTTCACCCTCATTTACTTTTAACTCAGACAGCAAGAGCGAACAAAATGAAATTCAATTTGACTTAAAAGTGTGACTTTTGTAATTCTAGGTGAATGAAATAAGTACCAGTAACTTGCTTAGTCCAGCTCCAGATCAAAATATGTATATTATCCAGATTTGTGAAAAGTGCAGCGACAAAATACCAGAAAAGCTAACAAAGTCTACTCGAGAAGCTGTCTGTCTTTCTGATCCGCATGCATAATACATTACATGGTATGGCCATGGTATTCTATGTACTGAGGATCCTCCGCTCCGGCTCTTCTGTGCTGAAGGGAATGGAGACGGTTTTTCTTACTTCCTCCAGTCGGTAGTCTAAGTGCATGGAAGGCAGGCGCATTGCATTGAATTGGTTTGGCATTGTGAAAGACTTGCAAAAGATGTTCGCTCCTCTCTCATTTCTCACCTCTCTTTCGGTCGCGACTTATGTTTATGGTCATTGGTTGGACTGGTAGTGTGACTTTTGTTCTGTAGCAGCTGATGTGCGTTGCACCTGCATCACACTTGGGTGCAGGAGACTGGTTTTTGTTAAGAGAGTTGTTAAAAGTGAGTTAAAGTTGGTTGGAGATGTAACTTTTTGTAAAATGTGGATTAGTATTAGAACGTGTTCAGTTAACTTCCGGAAGATTGGAAGCGGCTTGAGTTTAATTGTCCTTTTGAGGGGTTGACATGTGAAGGTGAGTGGTGGGTGGAATGGTAAAAATGTATTTTGTTGTGCTGATTTTTTTTTGTATTAAATGCACGGTTGAGGGTTGAATTGAGGTGTGGAAAGCATTTAGTTATGGAATGGTTAATTGAATTTAATTGAGTTGTAATTATTTGACTGTGGTATAGAGTTACCGTGAGGAAAGCATCTCTTGTAATTTCCATGGTGGCCTGTGTCGGGACCACGACTTTAAGAAATTAGCCGTTTTACATTTTGAATGAGCCACAATGCATCGGTCAAGATATCTGGCGCGGAAGTTGTTGTCGTCGCCAACGTGGTGCGTTTTGAAGAGCAAGATTATGTGTGCCCCCGCTCTCATAGATGTCCATCAGTTTCAGATTAGACACAAGGGGGACAACGAGAAGATTCCTTCCGATTCAGATTTGCATGTGACGTCAAATTCCGTAAATGACGAGCTGCCAAGTTCCGGAAAAAAGGGGCAGCCAAATCCCGGAAAGGACGGGATACTGGATGGCTTCACCTCAATAAAGATAAGGAATGCGAAGCAGGAGGCGGAGCTGCTCTTGAAAAGCTTTGGGGAGTTGAAGAGGAGGCAAGATCTTCTTGAAGTCATTGACAACTACTTTACCCGGCCTGAAGTAAAAGTATTAGCAAGTGAATGCGGGATTGATGGTGAGATTTTAATTAGTGTACTATAAAAGAGACTGTATAAAAACGCTCATGTGGTTTGCTCACTTAAGTGATGATATCAATTTCATTAACCTTTCCTAGAGAACCTGTACCCTGAAGTGCTAAAAAGCTTTAAGATAGTTACTTACGAGGCCATACCTCTCCCATCGGATCTTGATTCACTGTACACTGACGTCTTGGCTGGAAGAAAGCATGGTGATGACATGTTCATGTTCTTCATTAAACACGCACAGAGAACATTTCCTGATATGAACATCACTGATGACACGTGCAGACTGAAAATTGTGAGACCTATGGGGATTGAAATTCGCGGTGGTGCAAGAACCTTAACTTCAACAGAGAGGAACTTTATCACGCCATTAAGGGCCATGCAAGAGTATGTTTTGCAACCCAATGACTTAAATGGACTTCGCAAAACTCTGCGCCGTTCCCCACATGCTGATGAACCTCCAATTTTGGTGTATTGGAGACGGGATGTGGAAGCTCGGTAGAAAGCCTTTAATTACACATTTTTAAGTATGAAATCTTTCATTATAATCATAATATTGTTTTTTGGGGTGCAGTGCTACTGAAATTTGGGGTGGAAAAGAAAACATTCGGAAGGAAAGACGTGGCAGAATTAACGCCACTGCGGAATATTCCGATGGCAAGTAGCAAAAATGAGAATTTTATATTATTTATTTTTTATATATTTGATATTTATTCGTTGCAACGCTGCGTGGAAAACGAGAAAGTACTAATTTTCATTTAGCTCTTATAGATGTTCGCTCGATCCTGAAAAAGTATCGGAAGGAGTATAAACAAGCATCCAAACCTGTTAAGAAAGAACGAAGCGCATTGAGCGAGGGATCCGGGCGCATTGTTATGACGGCTGTTATAATGTATACAAATCTGCGTAGCACTGAAATCGCAATAATTACTAAATTACTTTACTGCAAAACAGTCTAGAAATCACTATTAGCTAGTATTAGTCATTATTACATTTTAGCAACTAATATTTTTTTTTACTTTTAATAGCAACGGCAGCAATTTTGTGATCAAATTACTGGCCTGGCACATGACAGGATCTCATAGTTTGTTTGCCGAAGCAATACACTCCTTGGCGGACACTATTAATCAAATCATTTTAGCCTATGGAATTCACAAATCTACTCAAAGTGCTAATATGGATCATCCATATGGTTATGCTAATATGCGCCACGTGGCGTCTTTAATTTCAGGGGTAGGAATTTTTTGTGTTGGAGCTGGATTGTCGTTTTATCATGGGTTTACGGGACTTGTCGGTATGCAGCCAATTGAATCTCTACACTGGGTACACATGACTTAATTTCTTGAAAGTTCTAAAATACGTGTATTATGTTTTGATCTGTTTATGTACTCAATATGTCAAACTTGTTTTCTAACGACCTGATTGATTTATTCAGGCTTTATTTATTTTGGCTGGATCCCTTCTATCTGAAGGTGCAACTTTGTATTTGGCTTGCAATTCTGTCCGCAAACGAGCCAAGGAAGTCAACTTAACTTTTCGTGAATTCAGTAAGTCCTCTTTGATTTTAACATTTTTTTTTCTACTAGAGATAAATTTACTAGAGATTATGTAATTTATTTACATTTGTTTAACTAATTATTCGTTCTAAAGTTTTGCGTGGTCGGGACCCTTCCCTTAATGTTGTGATACTGGAAGATACTGCAGCTGTTGCTGGAGTAGGCATTGCTGCATCCTGCATGGCGCTAACTATGTATACCCAGTCACCCATTCCTGATGCGCTTGGCTCACTCGCTATTGGAGGCCTTCTAGGTTTGTCACAGCTCTACACAATAAAAACACTTTCAGACGCGAGATCGTGCCTTCCATAATTATGAGCTGTAATATGGATCTTTTGTGTATATTTCCAGGTGGCGTGGCATCGTTTATAATCTATTCGAATAGTGCTGCATTGGTGGGTCGTTCCATTCCAAAGGATAACTTAGATGCAATTAATACTGAATTGGAAAATGATGTCATGATCCGGGCGATACATGACGTGAAAGGAATTGACATGGGTAACAACAAAGTTCGGTACAAAGCTGAGGTGGACTTTGACGGGAGAGAACTTACCCGGACCTATCTCGAGAAACAAGATGTAGATGTATTGTTGGAGGTAGCTACCCTGTAATTATTTTACTTGGCTATTTACCTCTAAGTATTGCTTAAATTATATATGTGATTCTGTAATATTTTAGGAGGTCCGAAGCATCAAAAATAAAGAAGAGTTGGAGCACTTCCTTTTGAGACATGGCGAGAACATTGTTGATACCTTAGGAGCAGAGATAGATAGAATTGAAAAGAGACTGAGAAAATCTCATCCAGAAATAAGACATTGTGACTTGGAAATATTGTAATCAGTATTTCATAGAAAAAAAAATAATGTTCGACTGTTCTAGATGATTTATATTTATGATGATGTCTATAACAACAGTGGATTATAGATTAGTTACAAGTTTACCGCAGTTCGCTTGAGTTTTGTTACCTTTATTATAATTTAATCCCATTACCGAAGAAAACAACCGACAACTTCTCGTCTCATCAACTTGTGGTAGATGTTAAATGCAGTTAAATCCACGTCTTATGCAACCACACTATACTTCGGACAGCAATTACCCAACAGTAATTCAGTTTTCAAATGCATGTATAGCCTTTCCAACATGCATGCAAAATTAAAATGTGCAAAATGCAACCATTGTATTTGATTATTTCAAAGTTTAGATAATCTCACAGTGACATTGATTAGTTGTATTACTTAATCACTGAAAAACGTTCTTCTATATATTTATGGTACCTATAGAGATTTCACCGTAGCATGTTCAACCGTCAGCAGTGGTGTTAGTTGGAACTTTTTTTCTAATCATTAGGTTAAAAGAGACCTAGAAATATTTGTTATAATCTCAATTAGTTTGTTGTTTTTACTTTTGATTGTTTTTAATTCAAATTTTAGAACTTCTTTTTTCATTATTTCAAAGTTTGTTTTCTTGATGTAAGAAACAACGACCACATACTCCTGGTCTTAGTCGTTCGTTTCCGATGATTAAATTATTGAAGGGTGTTTATTATACATCCAGACCCAACTTTTAGTTTACTGATAGCTCACATGTATTAGTACGATTAGATTAGTTTAATAGTGATTGTTATTTCTCCTGATATTGTATTATTATTCTTTTGACGAAATGGGTCACTCCATTGTTCCCACGAAAGTAGTTAAATTTGGTGAAAGTAGCAACACACTGGAAACAAATCATGATGACGAATATTTCCTTATTTTCGGTATTGATGTGACTGTTTAGTATTAGATAAATGGTTGATTTCATTTCAGTTTATGCACAACAATATGTAGTACATAATTACCCATGTATACTGATTGCAGAGATTGTTTATAGGCAGTGCTGACAAGTCTCACAGTGCCCCGATAATAGTAAGACTTTTGTTTTCTCAAGAAGTTTATTATATTCTCATATTGCTTGAATTGTATTAATGAAATTAGTAACATGTATTTATGGTTGTGTAGTTAGTTAACGCTGCAACGTCCTCCTTTGTTTCTGCGAAACTGCATTTAACATTGAATAAAAAATAGAAAAAGTTTCAACTACCTATATTTAGAAGATTTTTTAAGTGCAAAATGCTTATTGTTTATTAAGGGAACACTTTTTCAAAAGTTAGTATAACATATTTTCAGCTTCAATTTCAGTAATCATCATTTCGCATCTGAAAAACCATAAATTGCATTTTTTCAATTCTAATCCTCTAATCCCAACCAATGACGATCTTGCAACTTATTTTTAGTATTTTTACCTGCATTGCTGTTGATTCCAAATGAATTTATCTTCACAAGCTTTTGGTTCGCAGATACAAGCACATTTATCCTCGTCCCATACAGCGTTATTGTCCATTGCCTCCTCGAGACATCGGTCCTTCAGCTCCTCATCGAGACATCGACACGAACAGTGCTCATGTTTCTAGCAAATGCAATACATAATTGAACATATCGTTCCGGTCGAAACGTTCAACACTAGTTTAATTGAACTGTCTCATAAATTGATCATTATTTATCTACATAGTAGATCATAACTTTTAACAAGTTAATCACTATCGCTTACATGTACTTCATCCAAGCAGTGGTCTTCCTTAACTTCACAACCACAAACGCAATTCTCATGTTGTTCTACTTCGTACTCAACACACCTTGTCTCCATTGTTGAATGATGAATTAACATGACCTACAATTCGATAAGAAAATTAAAAGTCAGATTAAGTTATAGACATAGAGTAACTTTCATGGACAAAATTAAATATTTATAAACACTTACTGGTATTTTCACAAACGATGTTTCAGATGGAACGCAAGAATGAAAGTTTGGTCTGCAGAAGCCACTACATCGTTTTACCTTTGCAACTGAGGGTTCCAACTGGATAATAATGAAATTTATTTGAAATGATTTATACAACTGCTATCATTTGCATGCATGTAATTTGTAACTCATTTAAGTTAGATCTACCGAATAATCTGGTCTATGTAAATCTAATTTTACAAGAATGGGTTCCGGTTGACATTTGAGTTCTTGAGCATAACGCATGGCAAGAAGGCGGCTTCTTCGGGTACACTGAAACCCTTCGTATGGTGAATCGGAAAAAAATATCAAAATTATATTAACAATCTTAAATAAAACCATTTATCATCGCTTGAGAGAAAGAGCAGAAAAATTGAATGAGCCGAATTGTCAAAGCTTGACATTCCACTGAAGTCGGGTGTCTAAGCTCAATTATTTTACATTGAAATCAGGCAATAATGTTCCAATGCAAAGACTTTCTTCCTTATTAAGTATTTTTATAGCAGACTATGCAACAAATTATTATTATTTTCTATAATCAATTTAGTCATACCAATATCAGGCAAAATACATCCTGGACAGCGCTGTGCATAGCCCACTTTTGTTTGCATAGTTGACTGAATAAATAACGTCAAATGGAAGTTGTAACAATTAATCTGTACAAAAAATCAATAAAATTCTTTTTCTATAGAAAGTTATAGGAACTTACTCTCGTAAATCGCTGCAATCGCTCCTCCTGTGACGACATCAACAATGTGTGATTGTTGCTCTCTGAAGTTATCCTTTCATTTGTAAATTCCATACTCGCAGTCCATACCCAATGAGGAAAACACACTATAGTGACTACATGTAAGAAAGATGGAAATGCTAAATAATTTACCATATTGTTCTCCAACTTTAAAATTTACGAGACCTGTCCTACAAACTTATTGTTAGCCACTCTACTAATCAACTGACAATTATATTTCTTCCAAAAAAATTTTCCTTTAAAATGTGGAATTTGCAGTAAGTCCTCTCTCTATTCCTTACCGCTAGCCAGTATTCCATTTCAAGCTGTCGTCCAGCTTTAATATGAAACATGAATTGCCAAAATTGCGGAAACCAGTAAACCGGAGATCAGAGCTCTGATAGTGATTCATAGCATTGATAGCAGTTGCTTGTAACGTAATAAGTTAGTGATAAAATATTACATAATTTTGCGGTTGACATTAGTCATTTCATTTCTGCATTCTTTTTCATATCAAAGTAGAAGGCTCATGCATGGAAGCACTTATAATTTTAACATTTTTAAACGATATGAATTATGAATTAAAAAAAACATGATCTTGACCTACACTAGACTTTGAAAAGTATATTTATTAACTTGCGACCGTTAGGTGAAACGCAAGTTACTAAGATCGTCTGGGCAGTCTGTCCGTCTGTCTGTC
>JAQGAH010001913.1:0-10512 GCA_034696885.1 Lepidocyrtus paradoxus
GCTTGAGTGTGTAATTTGATTCTCATTATCGTTTGCCAAAATTGCCCATAGACGTATTGATGCGAACTTGTGCAAAATTCAGTCAGTCTTATCTATTCAAGAGGGTTACGAAGGATAAAACCGTGACAACAATGGCGATCCTGCTAGTCGTCTAGCTTTTGGCAAAACTGCAACGAAAATTTGCAAAATCAATTTTTTTTCAAATTACTGAAATACATTGAATTCTTTCTTTCAAATTGTTAAAATTATTACAAACCAAGCAAGAAATGAAAGGACGACCAACAAATAAAATTTACAATAGAGGTATAGGTGTGTAGGTGGTAAGCTAGTAAAATACCACAAAAGCTCCAAGTGTAGGTGAACAGGCATTGGGGTAGAGACAAGAACCACCGTAAATATATACGAGCCGCCTCAAGCAGTCAAAAAGAAAAAGGTACGCATAAATTCAAGCTAAGATACGCCACCTTCGGGTAGGAACTGGCTGGTAAAAGGTACCAAGCTAGTAAACGGAACACAATTAGGCGTATGCAAATCCGAATTCCCTCATACCAATAATAGCAATAGAAAACGAAAATAAGAAAATCAATAATAAATTAGGAAATAGAGCAAAAGAACTGCACAACATTTAATTATCCAAATTTTCTCGTTTTTCTTGAAAGAACTTTAAAGTATTACTATCATAAATATATTTATCTTGGAAGGAAAAAGATCATCCATCAACACACTTGCACCAGAGCGTTGCAAATGCAGTGGATAGATGCGTCAATTGAAGACGCACAGGAGTGGATTGTTCCATTAATATTATCCAGTACAAATAGAAACGGGCAGCTTTATACCGATTCATTTAATTTAGAGCCTATTCAATTAGAACAAAGCGCCTATCCATTTAACATTTATCAAAGCTACAAAAGCCAATGTGGCACTAAGCACTTATTTTCCTTTTCAAATCCAGAGCACATAAGAGGATTCTGCACCGACTCACTTTGGGTCTACGCAGGGATAACTGTATATAGGTACAGCTCCCAATTTCCATTCAGAAGAGTGCAGCTTGTATTAAATTTAAACCATCGAATATATTTTCAGCCTCAAAGGTTAACATACCGCCAAATATCGGAGAGCGGATAGGGAATAAACTGAAAAATAATAATAATTAGCATACAACACTTATTGCTCGATAATAAAATTTGAAAGCTCTGAAAACCTTTATCTCGCAAAAATAAGTAAATGAACACACCATACACGCCACGCACACGTTCTCGGAGGAAAACCAGATATTCCTGTCAGTTTACTCCGAGAGAACTACAGGTTAGAAACAGGAAGGAGGTGAGCGTTTGCTTAGATACAAACTTGCCCGAATTCACCCCTAACTCAAACCCTAGTAGCTGTGAGATAAGTCCAGAAGGACAAAGAGATACTGTAAATACTGTAACCGTAGTCCAGCATAAGAAAAAGGGCAAAGATAAATTCACAAGAACATTGGAAATGGTCGGTGAGCAAGGCACAATTGAAGAGCCGGAGGCTGGTACCAGTAGAAATCCCACCGATGCGGAAAAATTAATTTCGTTGTCTGACGAATCGGTCACAGACCAAATGCCAAAGGATGGATTAAAAACCTCACAAAATGAGGGGTACGGTGAGGGAAATAATACAAATGTACCACCGAATGCAAGCGGCACACATAGAGAGGAACTTGATTATGAAAAACTGCGAAAACAGAAAATCTTGTTTAGAGATGAGGGATATAAAATATTAAAAGAAGAGTATAAGCGTCGTAAGCGCTTAATGAAGGAAAATTTTATAAGGGAGCGGTCCACTGCGTTTCATCGTTATCAGGCGGAAGAGGACATTTCCGACTCTGAATCGGAGGATGATGATGATATGGGTCACGAGGAAATAAATTTTCCTGGTGCTCGCCCAAACCAATTAAATTCCCAAGCAACTATGCAACAAGGGAATAAAAAGGATACGCTTCCGCAGCCAAGCAAACAAATGGCGCAAGCTACAAATCCGAATGCACAGAGCCATCAACGCGACACATCATATAAGGAGCCTCAGCATCGACAAGTAGACGCTGAAGGTTATGAAATAGAGCAGCAGACGCTGTACCTAAATCAAATGCATAATTTAAATATCGGGGGGCAGTCTCATTCGACATTGCCATCAAATATGCAAACAAACAGTGAGTACTTTTATAGGTCAGACCAACCGGGTAGACCATATAAGGTTCAGATCGGCCAAACTCCAACCAGGCCAAATACGCTACCTTTAAACCAGCACCATTTTAGCGAAGCAGGTCAGACGAAAAATTTTGGTAGAGACGAAAGAAATGAAACTGAACCACGCCAAGTCTCCTGGCAGGCAAATGGTTTTCCATCATTTCAACAAGTAAACCCTATGTATCAAGGGACCCCAAATTATGGGGTAGTTGAAAATGAACACAATACGGGCAGGCTTACGAATAAAGCATATGAAAGTGGGGCGGACAAGCATCATCTTAAGGCAGTTGACATTCCCAAATATGTGGGTCATGCAAGTTCAAAAACTCCTTATGATTTCTTGGGGGAGCTGGAAAAATACAGACGCATCACCGGCATAAACTACTTGACATTGGTAGATAAGGTAGTTCCAATTGCACTTTGCGAAGATGCCTTCTCGTGGTATAACATGGAGATGGCTTGGGATCCTTTTACAAGTTGGGACGAATTCAGAAGCAGATTCAGAAAGCACTTTGAACCGTTTGGGTACGCTCAGAGGCTCTCTAGAGAGTTGCAGGAAAGATTTCAGGGCACTGACGAACCCTTGTCCTACTTTTTAAGAATAATTGCCGAATATTGTGCCCGGTTAGGCATTGATCATGAGGAGGAAAGAATTATTGTGATGGTTTGCGATCAAATGCATCCATCTTATCGTCGATACATTTCAAATGCAGCGGTTTATCGAAGCAGGGCTCAATTCAAAAAAGCCGTAGAAAATGCAGATAAGCAAATGCAAGCAGAAAGGCTATACCGCCACCCCAGACCAGGACCTTCTCTAGAACCATCTCTTGCCTACAGGCCTCCGAAAGCAAATAATGCAGATAATATGGAGAATCAGCAAAGAGTGCGATTTGACATTGATCAGGTTCGAGATCGTGGTCGAAGTTCTTTTAGAGGACAAAGAGAAGCATTTAAGCAAGAAATGTATTCACCAACATCATTCAATAACAGGAACTCATACGAAAGTCGTCCGTTCGGGAATTATGTCGCAGAACAATCATTTAAGGAACGGCCAAGAAGTCCATTTCAAGGACAAAGAGAAGTTGTTATGCAAGATGAAAGATATACGTCAAACAGATATGACGGTAGGAGTTCATATAACAACCATTTAATTAAAAATGAAAAGGAACAGTCATTTATAGGACGCTCTCGTAGTCCAAATGATAAGCATAGAGACAATGAATCACGTGCAACAAACAGGCCAACAAGTCGAGAAAGTTCACCAAGTGGTGAAACAATTGAGGCTCAACAATTCGAGACTCGGAACAGGCCACCGACACCTCTGTCGCAAGAGAGCCGACCACTAAGGTCGCCCTCACCAGGGCCAAATAGACAAATTGAATGTTTTAATTGCGGAAGAAACCACTATGTAAGAGAGTGCCCAGAAGTGGGTAGAGCTGGGTCGAGTTCTTTAAACTCCAGCGGCCTGGGGGCTCAAATTCGGCGGTAGATCCCCCAGGAAGCCAAAACAGTCTCACCGCATTTACACCGACAGAACCAGCAAGCCAAAACAAAGCACCAATTATTACAGTGGAAATACTAGGTTGCAAGACTCAGGCTCTTTTAGATAGCGGGTCTTCTGTAAGCATACTTGGCAACGAAATGATAGAAAAGATAAAAGAGAAAGGCATAAAAACACGCGGCTGTAATAGAAAAATTAGAATGGTTGATGGAAGTACAGAAGCACAAGAATCTGTCACGTTAACGGTAAAATATCAATTTGGCCACAGACGCCAAACCTTTGTAATGGTTGCTGGGTGCATACGACCTGTTATTCTAGGAACAGATTTCATAGCCGCAGAAGATTTAAGCATTTTTGTATCAAGAGGAGGATACTGTCAGGGCACTGAATGTCAAGCGCATGTTCCCTTTGATCTAGACAAAATAACAAATACCAGCCCACAAGAGGCCATTAAACACGAAAAGAAGTCTGAAGGTTCCGATGAGAAGACTGAAGAGGATAACCCCAAAACCATTAGAGAAAGAGAAGCACTGTTTGTCTGGGCAGGAAACGAAAACTTGGACGACTTAGAGATTAAGTCTGACAGGCACAAAGAGGAACTCGAGTGCTTGTATCCAAATCGCCCTGACTTTATACAAATCCCTAAGTACCTAAGCAAGGAACAAAAACATAAACTAAGGACAAGCATAGGGCCATTATTAGAGATGTTCACGGAAATTCCAGGAGTTTGCACAAAATACAGCCATGCAATAAAGACGTTTGAAACTCGACCCGTTACAGCTAGACTCATCCCTTGTTCAAAGGGTAAGAGGAAAGCGTTTGAAGAAGCTATAAACGAACTGCTTAAATTGGGAGTTATCAGACCTTCAACCAGTGCATGGTGTTCGGCATCCTTTCTTATACCCAAACCTGACGGAAAGTACCGTTTTATATCGGATTTTAGGGGATTAAACAGTGTCAGCTATGCGGACGCTTTTCCAATGCCGAATATAGAAGAAATTTTGTCATATCTTGGAGAGGCCAAGTTTTTCTCCACTTTTGATGTTTCAAAAGCGTTCTTCCAAATTCCTCTTGCGGAAGAAGATGCGCACAAAACAGCATTTCGCTGTCATTTAGGGCTCTTTGAGTATCAAAGAATGCCCATGGGTCTTATGAACAGTCCAGCTACATTTATGCGAGCAATGGATGCAATATTAGGGGATATTAAATACAAGTTTTCAATCCCTTTCTTTGATGACGTAATAGTGTACAGTAACACATTTGAAGAACATGTTGAGCATTGTGTTGAAACCTTAAAGAGGATGAAAGAAGCAGGGTTTACTATAAACCCTAAGAAAGCACAATTTTGCCGAAATAAATTGAACTATTTGGGTTATGTTATATCACCAGGGAAATGCTATCCAAATCCGGAGAAAGTCGAGAAGATTAGGTATTACCCGGCACCAAAGAATCCACATCAGATGAGAAAATTTATAGGGTTGATTTCGTACTATAGAAAGTTTGTTAAGGATTTTGCTGAACATGCTCGACCGCTCCACGGTCTGTTGAAAAATGACGTAAAATGGAAATGGTCAGAAGATTGTGAAAAATCCTTTAAATATTTGAAAGAAGCCTTATGCGGCGTAGTAGAGTTATATTTACCGGATCTAAACGCACCGTTTATCATAACGACAGACGCCTCATACAAGCAAGTAGCTGCCATTTTGTCTCAGGAAAAGGATGGAGTCCGTCATCCAATCTGGTTTGCAAGTAGGTCACTAAGACCAGCGGAAACGCGATACAGTGCAAGCGAAATCGAAGTACTGGGAGTCCTTTTTGGCATAGAAAAATTTAGGCATTTCATTGAACTCACCGAGTTTACGGTAGAGACAGACCATGCAGCACTGCAACATCTTCAAAAGATAAAAAACCCTGCAGGAAGAATTGCAAAGTGGTTTTTACAATTACAGCCGTATCAATTCAAGGTGAGACACGTTAGTGGAACGTCGCTAGTTATAAGACCCGCAGACGCACTTTCTCGTGTTGACGAGAGTTGCACAACCATAACGTTGCAGAAGTTGCAAAGAGAGGAAATTATCGCTGCACAAAATGAGGATAATCTTTTATCCCATGTAATAAAACATCTCAAAGGCGAAGACATTTCGAACCTAGACGATAAAGACAGAATAATAAAATTAGCAAAACGAGCACAACTTTCGGAAGATGGTCTTCTCTGGAGGTATATAGGACCCCGAGCAAGACTATTTAAAGATCCATACCAAGAGCATAGAATTTGGATACCACAAAATCTTACAGAGCAAATAATTGCTGAATTCCATGACGATGAATTGTCAGCACATGTGGGTCGAAACAAAACACTTGAAAAGCTTGGAGACAAAGTATATTGGATAGGTATGGGAAAACAGGTTGGACAGTACATACGAAAGTGTACAACATGTGCCGAGGCAAAGCCAAGTCACTATCCCCCAGTCCCATGCTCATCTTATGTTCCAGAATCCCCATGGGATATTTGTGCCATAGACTTGGCCGGACCATACGTAAAATCAGCAAAGCAAAGTACAGTATTGTTGATAATAGTCGATGTATTTTCAAAATATGTCGAGCTCTTTGCGTTGCGTCAGGGAAAAATACAGAAAATCATAGAGCACCTGCATGAAACCTTCTGCCGATTTGGATTTCCGAGGGTTATAATTAGTGACAATGGATCCCAGTTTAGGTCCAAGCACTATTTAGAATGGTGCAACGTGAAGGGAATAAATCCCTTTCATCAAACATGTTATCGCCCTCAAAGTAACCCAGCGGAGAGATACATAGGCAGTGTAAAAGGTCTTATCCGTTCCTTATCCAGCCGGATGAAAGACTGGGACAAAAATCTTTCTTCAGTTTGCTTTGCCTTGCGTTCGTCAGTCAGTGAGGCTACGGGCCATAGCCCGGCGTATCTAAATTATCTTAGGGAGCTGAGAACTCCGTTCGAAAATAGAATGCGAATTGGGCCACTAAAAGTTCCAGAGGTAGAAAAACTTTCAAAAGAAATGGCATTAGTACATGAAATGGCAAGAGAGACGATAGCCGAAAACCAGAAAAGATCGCTAAGTTACAAAAATCGTCATGCAAAAGAGAGAAAATTCGAGGAGAATGATATGGTTTGGATGAAGACGCACGTCTTATCCGACAAAGTTAAAGGAATAAGCAGAGGTCTCGCTCCAAAACGAGAAGGGCCGTACCAAGTCACAAAGAGGATTACAAACCATGTATATGACCTGATTGATTTGGAGTCAGGTCAAGAGGTGTTAAAAATTCACATAGATAACTTAACACCGGCATACTAAAAGCCAACATCATAAATTCAAAAAAATTACAAATAAATAAATTAGTAGGTTAGGTTAGGTTAGATAAAACAAAGGAGTAAGGATTCATAAGTAACATATTTAAATGAAAAGAAAAATACATAGCGTAAAAATAAACTTCAATATTTCTAAGTTGTAGATATAAATTCACCCGAATGATTATCTAACATTTCAGATGAATCGTATGCAAACATGCAACCCTACACACGCACCACCCCAGTTAATGTTGTCCCATGCTTTTGGCAGAGATCAACCTGCAGCATTTAGAATGTATGCTGGGAGTCGCGTGCTACCGCAGACTTCGTCCACAATAGGCTGCAATGCAAGGGGCACAAAGCCAACTTCCTTCCAAATGCAAAAACGCATGGATCAGTATCTTCTCAGATGTGTCAGAAGGGTTAAAAATCCGGTTAGAATAGTGTATGATCTAGAGGAAGACGCTGACGCATATCCTGAAGCCACTGGAGAACGAATTAAGAATGAAAATATTACACTTAAACTAGATAACATGAGAGCCCAGATAGATAAGAGGACGGGAATCAAAGGAATTGCATCCCAAACTGAGTCAATAAGTCAAAGGCGAAACAAAGAGCAAAAAGAAATTCGCACAAACCAAATTAAAATGTATAAAGAACAAGGCATGCAGGCGGATGAATTCATCCAATTTGAAACCAACTACAACGTGGAAATGCATGAGGAAATTCCTGAATCGAATAGAACAATTTTTAAACCCGCAAATCTGAAAGTTACAGTCACAGTCCCAAGTAACAGGTCAATTGTTCCTATAAGAACTGTAAAAATTACAAGAGATACATTTTCATTGTACCAAATGCGCTTGTTTAACACGCATAGGTTTTTCAGAAGTCCTCCTAAAAACAATTTAGCAAACGTGACTGAAGTAACTTACGGCAGAGACTCGTCGGCAAATTCTCGGAAAAATAAAGAAGACACTTGGAGTCTGCAGTTTAAATTAAGAAAAGCAGAATTAGAGAGGCAAAAAAGTGGGTCCGTTATGGAAGCAGAAGACATAAGTAATCAGAAATGTATAAAAAACAAAGATAGAGGAGATAAAAGACCAACCGTAACAAAAATAAATATGCAATCTTATTTATTGTTGCAACAACAGAAGGAGGCAAATACACTTGAAAAATTAGAACAGTTTCTGACAACTTCAAAAGACCTTGCTGGATCACCGGCTTTACAAGCTAGTTCTCGACCAGCAAGCCAGACAAGTAGTCCAGAAATCGTTCGCTCATCACGCTCAGCCTCTTTTGTTCAAACCGAGTACCAAAACGACGGAAGGGAATTTAGAAAGGTTAAACACATGAAGTTGAATCACTAAATGTAAAGAATGAATAATTGAAAAAAAAAATATATAATAATAATAATAATAATATTAATAAATAAATAAATTTACATTCTCCTTCAATACACCTTCTCCCCAGTATATTTCTTAAGATACTATTAGAATATCATTAATACTATAACCAGGGATATCATAAAAGTCACCAGAGGCTTGCAAAACCCAAGAAAATTAATTGAATTTTTATTCAAAGCGAAAAATTATTATGAACGAAGCCTTATTTTTCTCTAAATCTTGGCATAAAGTAAGAACACTATATAAGCTTTTGTATACCAAACTTTGCACCAAGACTGGTTTTAACTTTTTGAGAAAAGTTGAAAACAATTTCCGCTCGAGAAATTTTTGGCATTTTATAAAAACACATATAATCGGAGGATTAGCATCGTTTTCCGTAGCTATTACGAATAACTAACAAAAAAAAAATTCCTATTATAGATGGCTAACAAGAGAACTGACGAGATGCGAGAAGCACTTCAGAAGTGGGGAAAGGCAAGACAGAGACCCCAGGTGGAACTAAAAGGATTTTTGGCATATCGTCGTTCAATTCTTGAACAAGACTTTCCTTGGTCCCACCCATTGTATACAACTATTTATGAATGGGATGCGATCATTAACAACCCTACCGGCAAGGTGAAAACAGAGGAGATCATCTTCGTTGACACGGAACAAGAACTAATTAAGGCAGCCAATCATCTCAAAAGCTGCACTGAGATTGCTTATGATACAGAGTCCCATTGTCGGGATAGTTATCTAGGAATGGTTTGTTTATTGCAAATAAGCACGCATGAAAAGAATTATGTCATAGACTGTTTAAAACTTTTTGATACAATCCATCTTCATTTAAGTGAAATTTTTGCTAATGTAAATATTCATAAAGTAATTCACGGGGGTGATGAACCGACTTCACTACAAAGAGATTTTGGTATATACAGCACATCAACAGTTGATGCACAGGAATTATACTTTTACAGAACAGGAAAAAAACAGATAGCCTTTGCAGCTATGATAGAAGAATTTTTTTCAGATTAAAATAAATAAAGTCTGTCAGCTAGCAGATTGGCGTATTCGACCACTGCCCGTGGATCTACTCCGTTACGCGTCTAATGATGCAAGACTTCTTTTTAATGCATATCAAATCTTAAAAGTTCATGTTGGGATAGAGGAAATAGCAAGACGAGGTCTCATAGATAGTAAAAATGCAACTAGTAAAATGTACAAGTTTCCGAAAAGTTCCTCCGCGGAAACGGAGCTCCTGAGGTTTAACCGAGGAACCAAAAATTCTTCTCACAAAATAGTGACTGAGCGACAAACGAGACTTTTTAAGGAATTGATCACCTGGCGTAAAACAACTAGTAAAGAAATTGACACGTTCCCAACAAACCTAATAACTACAGAGAAGCTAGCTACCATATGCCGAGACTGGCCAACAGACATGAAAATGTTCAATATGACCGTACCACTTAGCAATAAACTACTTTCTGTCAATCTCAGAGAATCCATTACATTTTTAGTCAAGAAACATACAGAAAACGAAACACCAAAACACGTAGAGTCAGCATCTAAAAGTCAATTAAGCATTCATGACTCCTTAGAGGCTTTCCATGAAGAGTTAGATTACACGGAAGGATTAAGAGAGATTGAAATGGATGTTCAAGTCCTATCACATGATATCCAGGTGTCTCACAGCAGAGCAATAGAGCAAAAACGTAATAATTCCGGAAATATAAGCAGTATGGTAGGAAGTGGGAAAAAACAACATAAAGGTGGAAAACAGCGGAAAATAAAAAGGTTGTTTCATGTAGCTATAAAAATGGGCCTGACAAAGGACGATATATTAAAACATGTTCATTTATTCCCAGTAATGAAAGAGAAATAAATACAAGGATCATGTAAATTTTAGACCATAATTAAGATCATATTTATCATGATTCTTGATTTGATTTCATGATTTTCATGATTTCATGATTTTTATTTGACGAGGACGTCAAATTTTCGAGGAAGGGGGAGTTGACAAGGAATATCCACTATTCCTGTCATTTTTGCATAAACTCACAGCATTGACTGAGATAAGAATGAAGGAAATGC
>JAQGAH010001914.1:0-10511 GCA_034696885.1 Lepidocyrtus paradoxus
CCACAGACTTTCCAATCCAGGTCAAGTGGAGGAGGGAATTGGAGGAAATAGTGCGGAAATGGTTTTCTCCTCCCTTCCCCCTCATCTCATCCTTTCATGTCTAACAATAAATCATCCATAGATGAGGACGAGATCACTTTGGTACTCAAATATCGTCCCGTGAGAGCTGTTGTGTTCTCTGAAGGGCTACTTACAAATATAATTATATAAGGATGACAAATTTACGTGGGTGGTAGGCTGGGAAAGTGAACAATATGGAAATTTGATTGCAAAGGACATTCTTTTATTATTCATTCTCGTTATGTCATAACCCTCCATGTGTCTGTTCCAGAATACAGTTGGATAATTATTCATGTGCAAATTACTATTATTTTCGTAAATGGTGACTTTCACCCAGTCATCCCATTATGCTCTCACTTTATGTTAGGTACTCTGTTTGTGAAAGGCCATAGTTGTAAGCTCTTGATATATATTTTATTTACCGAGTATTTATTTATTTACTGACCTTTTTCTGTCATTTCCAGGTGATATCACGCAAAAGGGGTATGAGAAGAAAAGGTCACGGATCCTGGCACCATACATCCCTAAGCAGGCTCTTGGTAAGAAATAATTTCATTACTTTTGATGAGAGCAGACGATGAATTCATGAATTTTGTGTACATTTTCCAGAGGCTTTCCCTGGAAATGTTTTTCTCGAGATGTAAACATTTCTTTTAGGAAAAAAATTAGGTTAAAATATGAAATTACTCTAACTGGAAAAGCGCTCACTCCATCACAACAACTTTTTCTGGGAAGATCTATCCTTCATCTTGTTTTCCACGTTCTATTCGATTAGCTGAGAAATTACAAACGCAAGTTTCTGTCAAATTAGCGGATTATTTTTGGGGGGAATGAAAAACTTCAGGGGAAAGTTACATACAGGTTATTTTGACAGGGGAGGATAAATGGGAAAGTCTTGTTACTTCATTTCATGTTTGACTGCGTGAAAGCAAAATTGAATATTTTATGCTGACAATGACTCCACCTAATACGCAAAATACGGGTAGGAGGAACCGGTTAATAATGAATTCGGGAAAAAATTCTGATGGAATGGGTTCCAACTAGCAAGTTTACAACTTTTTGATCATATTTCACTACCCAGAAAACCTAATGTTTTTACGACAGGGGAAAAGAAGTGCTCAGACTCTCATACATAGATGGATATTTTTCTGGTTGGGTAAACTTTAAGTGAAAGTGAAAGAAAATTAATCGGATCAGATCAGACACTTGATATTCTTCGATTCCTCCACTGGGATTAGAATCTAGGTTGGGCTAGGCTTGTTAGCCTAATTACAGCTAGGATCATTTCACGCTATCGATTCACTTTCTTAAGGAAAAAAAAACTATATTTTTTATATTTTTTTTATCAACTTCCAGCTCCCAAGTCAAACGAGGGCTCAGCCAGTCCCAGCACGAGAGCAAAGAGAAGGCAGCACAGACGACTTACTAGAAATGAAAGCAGATATCATTCAGGTATGCCAAAAGTTATTTAAGATCCTAAAATGCAAGTTTTGCGAAAACTCGTCAAAAAAGCGATAGTCGCGATTATGTAGTATTTATGAACTCTAGCTTTTTAAGTCTTTCTGCTCTGCTTACTTTTATAGTCCTACTCATTTTAGTTAATTTAAGTGCCAATTTATCACCCACACCTTTACCATGCTTATATTTTTACCTGTATGAAGCTAATAAATTCAACCCACGTCCAATCTGTGTATTTCTTCTTGTACTACCGTTTATCAAATCAATCATCAGCTTGTTTGCAAATTACTCACACCCAAAATATACCTAGCTGACAATCTTTGCATAGGATGCATTTTGCATATTTGTTGTTTTTTAAGGCAAATAAATTATCCTTATTCTAGACTCTTTCCACTTTTTGTTCGCAAGTCATAGTCATAGTCAGGAGCTTTTAAGAAAGATTGAAGGAAAAAACAGGAGTTGTGTCGGCAGAAGCAAAATAAGTCAAAACGCGTAGGCTTGCATTATGGAAAACCTAACATTTGTTTACTTTACGTTGTCTTGTTTCGTGTATGTTGATTTTTTTGCAAATGCCAAGGCTTTATAGTTAAAATGAAATAAATTATTTAATGCTAGAGGAGACCTCTGTAATTGACTTGTTTCCCCAAAAATATTGTGTCTGTTTAGATAATGCAGACAATAAGCTGCAGATAAAGTGAAGCGTGTGTCCTGTCAACTCTCACCTGCTTATTCATTTTCTCCTTTCCAACAATTTAATTTACTGTAACCCAGCCCCTCTTTCTAATGTTAAGTAATCTGCTTGTCAACAATGTCATTTCTCAGCGTGCTGGTGAGGATGACGCTGCACGATGACGATCTCGTTGACGAAGATGATACCAAAAGCTAATTGTATAGGGATGGTGGGCACGGGTGGTTATGTGTGAATGAGTGTGCACTTTCTGTAGTATTTCTTCTAGAAACAGATTGTGTGTGGGTGGATGATGTGTTTTGAGTGTTTGATGTAGACGAAAATCCATTACACGAGTCGCATGGTTTTACAACAAGAAATAAGTTATGTCTCCTTTCTTCCCTCTTTCGTTGCGCCTCATTTTTTTCACTTTCGCTTTTAAGGAAATGCAGAGCAGTTGCGTAAAAATGGCTTTCAGATTCATTCCGAATGAGAATAATACGGATGACCCATTTTACTTTGTCACGTTTTCCTGTTGTTTTTACTCTTGGTGGTGAAATGTGCATTTAGAGATGATCATGAGAGCAAATACTGATGTACTTTTTTTTTGTGACAATGACTCTTCTTTAGATGCGTCTATGAGTATGTATAATATAGCCATGCAGTTTTATGTAGGAGAGGAAGTTCTGTTTTTTATGTTGTTTCCGTTCCTTTGTCGCTTTGCGTGCTAGTATAATGTGCTGGTAGAAGTTTGGAATGAGCTATTTCTGTAAACAAGATGGGAAAAGGGAGATGGAACCGGTTCCAAAATATTTTTAGAGATTTCCATTTAGTGAGAAAGTTCCATTTAGTGATATGGTGAGAATGAGAAATATGGTTCCGGATAATGTGATGTCGCGATGACATTGTCATCCCATCCGGATAAGTAGAAAAATAAGTCGTCTCTTTTGGAAGCTTGTTCCAAAGCCAGGCTGGAGCTGGTTCATGGTTTATGGTTAGTGCTTTTTTTGGAGAGAAAAAGTCGAACTTGAGAACTGTAATGCTCACCTTGTTACTTATATGAGGGACTTTCAATGACAAAAATTCGAGACGGATTGGTGGATGTAGACTTAAATTGATTTTATTCAAGTGATAATTGGAAGAGGGGATGTGGGCAAATACGAGAAACTCAAATTGTGTTTAATTAGGGTTAATGAATGAACAATATGAACCAATTTTATGCTTTTTGTGTACTAAAGGCCTTGCTTATTAATACGTAGAATTTGATGGGTCGAAAATAATTCACTTCAATAAACTAAGTTGATTAAGTTAACTAGCCTATCCGTACTTGGAAGGCTTTGTCATTCTTTGAATTTCGTTCGTTGTTGTACTTTTTAATCCGAAGGACAAAAGAGTAAAGTAATTCTATTGCATTGCATTTATATAATAGGCTGATTAATGTTTGTTTCTATCCTGTCACCACATAATTTCTATATTGATCAACTTTCACTCTTTCCCTCGTAGTATTTAGTTCAAGTTCTTTGTAATTCGTTTGTAAATTCAGTAAATTCAATTTTGCTCGTTTGGTATGGCCATAACTAATACTTATCATGTCATGGTTTCTTTTTCGTATACAGAGGTTCGTCAGGAAGCAGTCCAGCAGGCTTTGGCTGCAATGCAGAATCGACCGAAACCTTCACTTCCGATGCCAAGCAAAAGAACTTCAGTCATGGGAAGAGCACCTGATCATGCGCAACATGATTCCGGTAAGCTTTAATACCTGTATTGCATTTTTATATGAAAACCGAATTCTTGTAACATAAAGGTTGCACTTGTTCCAATGTTGAATTGTTATGTATCAGATCTATCAAAATCTACTTGATTTCTACTAAAAATAGTCAGATAATCCCAATCTATAATGATGACTGAATAACTCAGTGGGCTCGCCAATCTCTTCATTATCATAATCATGAGTTGCACTCAGCTTATTTGCATTGATGCGTCATTCACTTCACAAGTCATTGCATTGCATGAATGATAACCTAATCCATATACAAAAGTTGCACAAAACTGCATGAAACCCCTTTTCATCATGCTAATGCAGTACTACTAAGCTTCACTCTCTGTTCTGGTGCATTGGCTAGCAAATGAAAATGTTTACCTTCAGTGGTAAAAAAGCCTCATTGTCAAATTAAAGTGATCTTTCCCGTCTGCCTACAATTTTGCTGAATGATTACGCTCCACAATGGCTAGACATGCAATATGCAATATTTTGTTCGATGTAGACGGGTTGCTTGTTGAGACTTCATTCCTTAACGATGTATCATACCATTAACTATAGTCTACTTATCACATCATTGTCATTCAGCATCCCAACATCTACAAACAACACGTTGCTTTGTGATACCGTCACCCACTTCAGTTGAATTGATGTTTGCACTGCATGGCAAACATGCAGTGTAATAATATAATGGAGAGTACCCTGCTCTCTCATCATCTTTGCACAGAAGATGCAGCCAAAAAATTATGACATCATCATCATCGCATGGGTACCATGAAATTGCACACTCCACGAAGTTGATGATGATAAACATTCATAACTTCCCATTGCAATGTTTGCATTGTGGTTCAATGGAGGTTTTATCCTGCCATGTAATGATGGACAAAATACATTTAGTTTACTCTCAGTGAAACATTCTCAACCAAAAACTACAACTGCAGTGGTTTGGTTTAGTTTGCATCAAACCAACCGAAACGGGTGGATCACTCTCTTCTGTGGTAAGAAACCGAAATGAGTAATATCTTTTACTTAAGGCAGTGCTAGGTAAACGATATCATTGTTGTCATCTAAATCGTCATCAATCAGACCAGCGAACATCGCATCGTTCCGTCTTTCTCAGATCCGTATGGAACCAAACCGTAAAAATAGCTTATATCATCGCAACAACTCAACCCTAACGTTTTTCCTCATTCTGCTGAAATGTTTGCAGAAGGTTGGAAGCCTGTGAAAGTACTGCGTATTTTTTTCACGTGTATATATTCCCAAAAGTGCAGAAAGGGAGAAGGCTCCTGTTTTTTGTACGTTTGTTTCTCTGTGACATAGTTGCTCTCAAGCATTTTAAATAAGAAAAAAGGAAAATTCTTCACTGGAAATTGGTTCCACTCATCTTAAAGGATAACTTCGTACTTGGCCTTCTTCTACATCCCGTTAAATATAAGAAAGCTCCTTCAATAAGGAAAAGTGAAGCTCTTGAGTTTAGGAAAAGCAATCCCATTCTTTTTATTGCACTCAATTGCACTGGATTATTATTGTTAGTGGATCTGTTTTCGTCGTGCAGTACACTTGTTTTCCTCCACTTTATGTGGGATGATCATGAGCTGAACCGAAAGATTTGAGGATATGCAATGCAGTTTTTTTCCTCGAGTCTCTCCATCTCTTTACTGCTTTATTGGCAATGAAGCTCTCTTGCCCCGCTCTGGTGAATGTGGAAGTGGAGCAATTTTCATTTGGGAATATGACATGAAGTTGGCTAGTACCGCAGACTGCACGACTGCAGCAAAGGAAAATATACACCATTCCATGAATCCTATCCAGCCAAGGGAAAAAAAAACTTGCTGGAAAACTTTATATGCTTATCATTATCTCCAAGTTTGCTTTTGGTTTACTGCCTAGTGCATTGTAAGTACGTGACATGGCAGCCTTATAATCTCGGTGAGTTGATGCCTTCTTGTTGTTTGGAAGTTGTTGGAATAGAGCCATTCTCGTGCACTGTCTCAGAAAAAAAGGGAACTGATGCCAGTGGGAAATAGGGACTGTATGCGAATGCAGCCCATTCATTCCCCATGTAAACAATTTTTATGGAAGTGGAACTGTGGAAGAAAACGCGTTCTGCTAGAAGTTTGTGCACAGCACTGGCAATAATAATATTGCTTATAGTATAGTTTTACCTACTTCCAGAAGAAAAGCTTCGAATCCAATCCAGTCACGGACTTGCTGTCATTCCAGGGAAATATATGGCTCATAAAAGTAAAGTGTTGTTGGAAATGAATAGGTTTTTATGAAGATTTTTTTACCCTGGTTTTTAGGCGTCCTTACCAATCTTTAGCTATATTTTTTCATGTATGTTCCAATACTCGATTGATAAGTATGATGTTGGTGGTGTATGGTGGGATGACATGATTTCAAATCATCAATTTCCTTTTACAACCAAAAAATAAAACTGAAGTGAAATTGATTTTTGATCTTGTCAGGTGATAAGTGAAAGAAAAATGAAAATGGATTTATGGCTAGCATAAGCATAACATAACCACTTTACCTCGGTCGGGGCATGACATGTCAATGTCATCGTGTCACATCTCACATGTGTCAGGATAAAAAAACCCAGATAAGTATCAGTTTGCTTCTTGGGGGAGGAGGGAAGGTGAAGGGGGAAAGGAGGTAGACATACAAGCTACATAGGTTTTATTCATTTTCATGAAAAAAGAATAGATATTTCATACACAATCTTCAATTTCATGATGCCATACATGTGGGATTTTGATGTTTACGCATACGCTCAGGAATTTTTTCTTGAAAGTTGCCACTTTTCCGTTTATCAATTTCCTTGTCTCACTCCACTCTCCTTGCGAGCTAAGTGCAGTGTAATGTCTGCTAAAAACAATGTAAAAATTGAGGTTGAATGCTGATGCTGAAGGAAAAGAATGTCTTCTGTTTTTGTTCATTAATAACAAGCAACCGACAACTCTTTTAAATGTTGTAAGGCAGGAGCATTTGTAATAGGGATGACTAGACAGGTTATAGATAGTATGAATTTGAGAGAAATCCTCCTGTTATCCTGTGTGCTATATTGTTTTGCTGACAGCACAAGTTCAATTATTCTTCATCAAGGAAAGCTAGTGTGTCAGCTTTATATACAGTATCCTGGTTTTTACACCGCATTTTCTTAATGAATGGGGTGTGATGGTCATGTTGACGCTGACATGCATGAACTCTCCTCACGCATGCTTCGGTTCATCTAGATATCCTGCTCACGACGAGGCTCTGATCTGGCTTGGCTCTAGTCACTTAGACAAGTCAACTGAAAAAAGTAATTACAATTACAAGATGGAGAAAAATTACTCCTGTGGCTTTGGTTGCCCAAGTCGTTTTTCGTAACTCTATCACGGCTCAATATAGTACTTTCGTATTCAGAACTAGCTCATTTCTTTCTCTTCTAAAATTTATTGCGGCGGGTCTCTGGAATAGGACCATTTCGTTTTCACGGTTCCACTTCCGGATCATTTGTATCACCCCCGGAATAAATTGTTCGGTGGATTGTGAAGGACAATAGGATTTTTTCCCGGAGGGAGAGTCAATGCCAAAAAAGTGGACGTTTATGGATTGACTGTCATGAGAAATTGGTCAGTTGATTGGATATCGGAATGGGAAAGAAAATGAGCTTTTCTATCCTTCACCGTCTCACATATAGCACACAAGCCTTTCGTAATTTAATTTACGACAAAATTAATTAATCTCGTTTGTAATGACCTATCATTATATTCCGAGCTGTTTGAGTTTCGGCTTAATTGATTTAAAGTGTAAAGGCAGCGGCCCACTAAAGAAACAGGTAAAGTCACTACCATTAAGGATAGGCTATCAGAGACTATCAAACTACATTTATTTAGCAATTTACTACACTCCAATTACCGATAAAAAACCTTGAGTAGGTTGGCTAAAGGCATGTGAAGTGGTGGTAAAGTGGCTAGTTAAATGGTTGACTCTTGACTTTGAGCGATATTACATGTCCGTGGTTGGATGAAAAGGAATATTTTTGCAATTCTCTGTATCTCCATATAAGCTACAGAGTTACACAGTTGTAGTTATAATTTACAGAGTTTTTTACGACTTGACTTGCGCAAACTCAGCCATCAGTATGCCCATACAAATGTGTTTTCATATTGACTTTGACTATTTAGGAATGATCTTATTTTTAAAGTTCCCTTTTGATCATGATCCTGTCATATTGAATCTGATGATTGAAGAAATTATTATGACTGAAGGGATTTATAAAGGAGCGATTTCAGATTGTGATTAACCTTATCATTAGAAAATACTTTTTATTAATATTATTTATAGGAGTGCGTAATGGTGGAAAAGATTGGCATTTTGACCTCCACCAAACAACGTTAGCCATACATAACATGCTCTGTAGTTAAATATACGCCGCATCACCAAACCGTCAACAGACTCCATTTACAAGGACAAAGGGGCTGTTTTTTTATATCATACTTTCTTGCAGATTGTTGTAAGAAACCTAAGCCAATATAATATGACTGTGTATGGGCCTTAATACGATTAAGTTTAATACGTATATTTACATCATTAAAATTTGTAACGAAAATGCGGAAAGGACAAGCTAATATCTTAGCTCATGAGGTAGAAGAGCGATGCGACAGAGATTGGAATGATATGATTTGTCATGTCAGACATAAGCGGATTATTTATTGCTTCCTCGGTTCCTCCACTTGGCCTACCCTCTTGATGCAGGATTTGCCTTTGGTTATGTTATGACTTGATTTGTTTTTATCAAACAGAGAAGTTCATTTAAGAGGCACGGGCTTCCTCAGAGTACCTATGTCCGTTCTCATTAAAATGAAATAAAGTTTGAATAGAGTCAAACAGATTTGGTAACTTCATGTTGGGGTTGCATGCAACCGACTATAAGCCTTGGAGTCTTTGACGTTCTCTGATTTGCTTTTTGTTTGGGATTTGGGAGACCATTAAAAAGTGCAAAGCTGTTTCCAGCTAAACGCGAAAAATCAATAACCATTAAAATTGAAATAGTTGCTATAAAACCGCTCTAAATATTCATTTTCCTTTGTTGCACTGTGGCATTTATTGGTCATGATGGGTGGATAATGTGTGGAAAGTTGATTTGAGAATGTTGACCCAATAGAGATAAATATCTGCAGATTAGTTCTTTCTGTTCGCAAATATGAGTATGGCATGTTGAAGTAGTTTTGCAGATTTTTCTTGACACTGTCAACGGAATCCACATAAATAAATGTCCAGTCCAGACCCGTCCTGTTATTTATTAATAGGATACACGGCCCCATAAAGCACTATGAATACTTTTTGCCTTGATACTTCGTTTTCAACATGCTTTAATGGTGTAATGTCGCCAGCACGTTCATCTCACGGTATTTTTTACGAGGATAATAAATACTATACCTATAAAATTACATTAACCTCATCATCATCATCATGGTAGTGGATTGGCACTACATCGATAATTATACTACAGTTGAGATCTGATGGAATTTATTGACTTGGATTCTTCCAACTTACGTGTTGGGAAATGACTCCGATTCTGAGAACGGTCTGCATTACATTACCATTTTAACATTGTATTCAGGATTAGCTTATCCTGTTACATTTTTTTGCTTTGGACATTAGTTAACTAACATATCGAACATTTGTCAACTTTTGGGTTGGTCACTAATCCCCTTGTTGTGGAGAAAGGGAAAGATAAAAATATGCAAATATACGTTCCGTATGGATTTGTGGATATTCCATATTCCAAAGAGACTGACAGCTCTTCGTATTGTTTTGTTGGGAAAATCTGGCTGGAGTAAGGAAAATATCCTGTTTGTTTATGACTATATGTCTATGCATTGATTTTGAATTGCATCCACACATTTTTTTTCTAAAGAAATCCTTAAAGTTTAGCGTATACAAGGATAAAACCTCCAGGGCTGATTGTCGCCACATATATGTTGCAAGTCGTCCGTCAGTCCGTCATCACAGTCATCAGTCATCATCATCATATAAGTTCGTAACCAAAAGCATATTACATCTTTATCGGCATTCACACATATTTTGGTTTATTGCATTTGTCGTCGTCTCGTTTGCTTGCAGTTGTGCAATTGAGTTGGTGAAGAAGTGAGAGGTAGAGAGGACGGAGCAGGAAGGAAAAAAATTATAATCCTTTTTTGGTTTTTCGTCTATAGTTAAGTAAGTGGCAGTATAAATATGTTCGTTTGTGGTGGACTACTTATTACTAGCTCAACGCATGATAAGACCAAGAGCAAGCATTAGCAATTGCATAAATGGAAAGGAATAGTACAATGGACGGACTATTTTTCTGAATGAATGTCGCTGATTGTGTTAGAGGTGTTATCGTGCATATTGTTGCTGGTTGGGTTTTGGCCTGAAGTAAATACATGCAGCGGTTTAGGTGGTTGAGACCAAGTCATTGTCAAGCTTTGATATGCAATGGTGCGAGTATTAGGTGAATATAACAGGTAGTCTGAAACCAGAAATTCTATTTTTGTCGATTTTTCTGTATTGTTGCAAGAGGGTTAAAGG
>JAQGAH010001915.1:0-10507 GCA_034696885.1 Lepidocyrtus paradoxus
GTCCAAGATGCGTTCGAAAGGTGTGTAAGGGCTCCTTTGCATGGGGGTCATCCTACCAACGGGGTAGCATGAAACATCCGGCCAAATTTTTTCTGTTTCTTGCGTGCACTAGTTAATACAATAAAACTTGCATATTAAAACAAACTAAAATATTCGCCAATTGAGTTTTTTATGGATTAATTTTTAAGTAATCTTCACGGAATAGGCTAGTGTGAAATGGTGTTGCTTACTGTTGAATTGGTGACAATCAACATCAAGCAGAAAAATAAAATTTTAGCAGGTCCTAACGCTTTCATTTTAATTTTAACCTGAGTTCTAGAAACTTTAAGAAGCTTTGTGGTGTGAGAGCTCGTGTCGTGTCTTGTGATATCTCAAATGGTTGACTGTGTATTATTGTCTTAATCGAAGAAGCCAGTTAGGCATAATGTTTACGCTAGTGCGTCATATTCCAACATTCCAGCGCTTAAGTACTTGCGTCAATGCAGACGGCAAATACCATAGTTCGTTTAGCAAATTTCTTGCATTAGACACTCGACAGGATGAAGTCATTTAATTGCTGACGTTATATCATTATATTCATTTTATTGACGTCGTAATTGATAGGTTTCTCATATTTTTGTGCAAAACATGTTTAAACAGAAGCGTGCATACTCAATTAAGCATACTTTAAGTTCTTGAGACGTATTCAGCATACTTACACAAACGATACGAGTCTAGAACGATATCATAATTACTAAAACCCGATCTATGATAAGATTTTTTTTGGCAATCTTATGAATGCTATTAACAAATACATTGACCATACATATGTATATTTATGCCTAGTTTACGAACGTTGTGAGCTACAAACTACGACAAAAATTAACAATTAAAAAAATGTATCATAAAGATGAGATTTTTTACTTTTTTAATTGCTAATAATTAAAAATGATGTTTGCTGAAAAGAAAAATTATGAGCGTTTTTTTCGTCACGATCAGCATATGTTTTAAATGACAAGATAAATGTATCATGTTTTCATTAGTTACCAATGACTAAATGGTATGATATGTTTTTCATTAGCACCGTTTTCCTCGCTTTCCCATAAATTCCTACAAGCTGACACTGCAATGTTCCCAAACCCTACGTAAAAGTCCCATGAAATGAACAGTATATGTATGAATACAGCTTCCCTTTCATATGTGCAGCAATATACGTTTATGTGACAATCTAGATCATAATCGAAAAGCTCGAGATAAAACCAAGTACTCAAGTCTTTCCGCTTTCTCTTTGTCGAGATTTCTCTACCACGTTGGGAAAACCCCCACTGCTAGATTCCTCTCGTCCTGTATGTATTATCAAAAGTAAACAGAATCAAGTGACTCCTTTGTTTTTGTATTTTGCTTGCCCAGGTACTACAAGACGGCCTAGCATTCTTCCAGTGCCGGATCGTGTACCTGAAGCGCTTCCATCACCAGGTGGAGATGGAAAGTCCACCGGGAACAATATTGACTCAGCCCAGGTATTTTCGGATGGTGGAGCTACGAGCGACGAGGCAGAGGATGACGTACCGTGGATAGGTCCTTCTGAAGAGTTCTCTCAAGTGATCAAAGGATTCCCTCCTGTATCCCCATATATCGGGGTCACCCCAACCCTTTGCTACTTACTAAGGGAGAAAAAGCCATTGTGCTGTTTACAGCTTGCACAGGTAAAAAAAGAGAGAATTATTAAAAACTACTAAAACTAGAGTATAGTAGCAGTAGCAGTGCAACATTATTTCCAGTACAAAAACAGAGTTCATGAAATACACGGGCTATATTTAACCATCTAAGCGTGTGGCTCTTTTTTGGTCGGTTTCAAATATAAACTCATTTCATTCGTTAGCCCACTCAGTTATTCACAGCTATTGTGTTTAAGCATGTAGGAGAGAAACGATTTTGTTTCCGTTTGAGTAATCTTGTCTCCCAAAGGCATGTCCTTTTCTTGGGAGCTTAAACTAAAATGATAGAATGGGTGGAAAGGTAAAAAAAATGCTTCAGTTTTAATTGTGTAGATGTCCTCGTTCCCTGTCTCCTGTTTACCTTCTGTGTCACTTTTATGAAAGTAACATGGAAATTCCTGTACACTACTCTCTAGTCGGGGAAGTTTTCTTCAATTCTCCATTTTCTGCGCTTTTCACACGTAAAAGATTTTTTTCATTTTCTTTGTCTCCTAATATCTCATCCCAACTGACACTGCCGCTTTCCGTCAGCCCTATTCAATATTCTATACTTTGCAAAACATACTTTTCTTTTCTTTTCTTTCCCTTTCAGTTCCTGAGTGTATTCAAGTGTAGTCCTGAGAGTGAAAGCTCTGCTTCTACAAGTTATTTTGCTCAGGAAACTAAAACTAACTATGTATTCTGCAGAGGAAGCAGAGGTACATTGGCAATAGGGATACATACATCCGAATTCAGGGAAATGGCCTTGTAGAAGGCTGGATAAGAGTGAAAGTCAGGTGAAAGTTTAGCAGTGGAGTGGAATACAAACTGTGGAAAAACTAGCGTCTTTTGTCTTTATTTTGTACCCGAAGGTACTTTATCCTCTAAAGCGTATATATTATCTATGCAGGAGCGGGTGAGCTACAATCGTATTAAAAGTAGATCGGAGTAATTTAAGTTTGTTAAGTCTATTTACGTCTTAAAAAAGTCGAACCGTTTGAAAATTTAAATACGCCCCTATACTAACCTTTAATTATAAATTGCATTAGCAGTAGAAAATGGAGTCTGTTTTTTCACTTTTTTTTTTAAATCCTTTATCCTGGGTTTAAGCATTCTTGACACGTGGATTAAGTTGAATTTCGTTCACCTAGATAGAATGGAAAAACAAAGGGGAGACGTAAATTTATCAAACAAAATTGCTTCCTAGAGAAACTTTCGTTTTACGATCCTTCGGTTCCACTTCAAGTTTAAAGATCTTATTTCGTTTTTTGTTGAAAGCTTTGAGTCGGATTTTTTCTCTTCTACTTCCTACATCATTATGTATGAAGATGGTGAGTTGATTGAATCGCGTAATCTAAAGGGTATGGGGACTGCCTTTCAACGATGACTGATTAAGAACGCTAGGGTGGATCAGGCCCAAGAAATGTTTGTCTTATCTGGAGGTTTCCACTTGTACAATTTGCATAGACTCAGACCTAATGTACCGATACCACAGAGTTCAAAATGAGCGAAGCGGAATGGAAAATCCCAACAGTGGTATATGCTTTCTTGTTTTTTCAAAGTACTTGAGGTTTATTTCTAATATAATGTTTACCCTCGAAATTATGATAAAAGTTAAAGCTGTTTGTTGGCAGTCTAATAAAATTGATTTATGTTGGGCTAGAATCTTTTGCAAATATTGACCCATTCCTATTGGCTAAGAAAGAGAGTGAAGGAAGGGAAGTGAGGAAAAAATTATATTTGGCTTGTGTCTCTCCTTTCCGTTTTCCCATCATCAGCTTTAGCTGCCACATATCATGTTTACATATTGATCAAAAAACAGCTCCCATCAGCAGCAGACTAAAGCCAAAAAAAAATGGACGTCAGTACAGATTTATGGCTATGGAATCGGGAAGGATGTCAGTAAAAAGCAAAGGCTTTCACCAACCGAAGCAAAAAATAAGTTGATCCATATTCCATGGTGTATGTATAAGACCCGCTTTCAAGGGTCTCTTGATGCATATCAGCAAACATTTAGGGAACTATTTAACTGTTTATGCTAATGCCATTATAAAATTTTACTTTAATCCCAGTTCCTACTAGCATTGTCCTTGATAATTTCACAAGAGTTATCTAAACAAGCATAGGGAAGTTAGTTTTCATAATGTGAAACAAACGTATAATGCGACCTCGGCTAGCCGTCCTTAGACTAAACATCCTTGGAAAAGGGGTAATCCGGACAAAGTACTCTTCTCAACATTAGCTCAAACTCAACAATCATGATAATAATTTCCATCGTCATTTTTTAACTAGACGTCAACTTACCAAAAAATGGAGTCGTTCATGAAACGGAAACCCAAGGCTCGGTCATCATTGTTCCATCCGCTTTCAACATACTTCAAATCCACTTATTCTAGCTATCAAATCTGGAGTCATTTTCTCTGTGCTAATATCCGCTAATTGACTTCCTGTTGGTTTCGGATTTAAAAAATCTTAATCATATCAATTTCTTCGCTGACATGTCAATATCCGGTTACATAGCTCAGTCGAAATCAAATTCAACGATCGGAATCGTTGGAATAATCTTGCTTAATTCCTGATTGTAATGGAACTTGGAACAAATATTTATTAAGAGAATCTTATACAATAAAGTACTAAGAGATTGTCTTACTTGGACTCACTTAGCCAACACAAAAACGTGCCCCTTTTTTGACATTTAAACAGAAAAAAGTCATCCAGCAAAAAAACTCCTCGACAGTAACTTAAAACGTGATCTCTGAAAAACAATATGGATCGAGAAAAAACGCCAAAAATAGCCTTGTCTGCAACCACAAATACTGCTTTAACAATAATCCGATAGTGAGAGTGTGCAAAACAACCGGATGATAAGTCTATTCTAAGCTGGATAATATTTCTTCCAATATTGCATCGTAGTTCGGTTATTACCACTAACGTCTTGATCATCATCATATCATTGTCATAGTCCTACCCTAAAAAGAAAAAGAGAGCATAGGATCAGCAGCGGAAGTATGAATAGTACATATTAAGATCAAAGATGACATTAAAAAGGTCGTGCGGATAAAAAAAATAAGTAAGAGCAATTTCCCATTAAATTCCTGTATCAGTTTTCATTCACAGAAATCTTGGAAATGGAGCTAAGACATCTCTTTCCTTTCTTGAAACAAACATTTTTACCAAGCCTCAGTGCTGTGTGTTATTGTATGGAAAACAGCCAATTCGGCTGATACTAATCAGCACACGCTAATAAATAAATCAATACTCAATACTCAAAAAAATACCTGAACTCAACTCTCAGCTTTTCTGAGAACTAAACAACTTACTTCTTGATGAATAATTGAGGTTATCGTTCAGTTCTGTTTTTGCCATTCGAAGAGAAGGTTCATTTTTTTAAATCCTGGAACGATGGCATCAGAAGTACTTTATTAATTCTACCTAGCTGCATTGCCTAAATTTTCATTTTTGATAAAAAAATCGTGATTGTTGAATTTGAGCTAATTTTGAAAAGAGTACCCTTTATCCAGCGTGTTCTTTGTCCAAGGATATTTAGCCAAGGTTGCATTGTCTTTGACTTGAAACAAATAGTATGGGAAGCCATATTGTTAACTGATGGAATAATTCAAGGTCTCTCTCTCGGTTTGGCTATTCATACATTATTATATGTTAGGAAATTAAATAATAGTCAATCTCAATCTAAACTTGAGAACGGTAAAGTTTCTTGTCATAGTCCGAATCCAATACTTATCTACCTAATATTTTGTGCTTACTTATCAAGATATAAAACATAGTGACGTATATACTTTACACGCAGGTAGAGAAGTTTCGAACTAGTGGAGCTTAGAACTATTTCGAACTAGTTCAGAATCTGCCAATCACGTTTCCTTTGATAACGATAACCATACCTCATTAGACTTGGTAACTCCCCTTAACCAGGTGTAGCTTTTGTAAGCTCATGGGAGCTCTAATTAGGAAACACAGTACACAATAATTTCATTGATTGTCACTATTGTACACGAGCCATTGTTTGAAAATGCGTTGATTTGTATGGAGATGAGGAACAAATGATGCATTGGAATATAAACAGAATGTGTATTTGTTTACGCAGTAATTAAGTAATTTGATAGTACTATTGCCTTACCGTTATGGCCAGCCTGATCGCGTTTCATGGGATCGTACTTACAATCAGTGAGAGCTTGTTTTGGCAGTTAGTACTAATCGGGAGTGATCAAGTTTCCCATAAAATGAATGTCTGCTATAATTTGCGCTGATTCTGAGCTCCTCATCTCACTCTGCTTCCCGGGATAATCCGCAGCGCAGTTGTGACATGACATGTAACATGCAACATATGACGCGTATCATAATTAAAAAACTGCTTTCACAATGCAATGAGTTTGCCAATAGTTGACAGCATGTGCAAAGGATGTTTTCCCCTTTTTGGGCAGTTTAATACGCTACCTTTATTAAAAATTTTTGCACACATATGGTCTCGTCCTTTCCTTCATTTGCAAGGTTGACATCTGTGTAATTTTTCAGGCATTGGGTATTTTCAATTTGAGTGCAATACGGATGTTCTAGAAATA
Source organism: Lepidocyrtus paradoxus (assembly GCA_034696885.1). Lineage (NCBI taxonomy): Eukaryota > Metazoa > Arthropoda > Collembola > Entomobryomorpha > Entomobryidae > Lepidocyrtus > Lepidocyrtus paradoxus. The sequence goes on from JAQGAH010001915.1 coordinate 6,254, forward strand.
GAAGAGGAAAAAAGGGCCCAGTCCAAATCCAAATTCTTCAAGCTTAGCCAACTCATTCATTGAACCCGCATTCCCGCTATGTGCGCTGTTGTGGAAGCTCCAAATATAAAAGCAATACAAAACATTATGGGATGTGAACGGAATATATATGTTTCCTTTTATAGAAATTCAAAGTCGCAGTTGAATGAATGGAGCAGTTAGTTCCACGTTTTTTCCTCCGTTCCAGTTTTGGAAGGGACCATGAAAGAAAAAACTGGGAAAGGAATTTGGCAGATGATCATAACCTTTTTTCTCTACAACATGTTATTGTATATTGAATAGATACATGCAGCATACATTTCATAAAGTTATATTTTTCTTGCTAAACATCTATCAGTTTTTATACCATGAAACTGAAGGACCATCTCACGATCATATCAATATCATGGTACCAGATTTTAAAACAGTAAAATGTACGAAAAAAACTGCAATATACAGGGTGCTCCAATAATCTCTCTGGATTGGAGAAGTGACATCATCGATTTTCAAATGGGTGTTATTTTGAAAGAATCTCATTCTCCGATGCCGAGTTATGTAATTCTGAATCAACCTGTATATGCCTCTCCCACTACGCCATCAAATAAATACACCCAGTTGGGATATGAATTGAGGAGATTTCATCTATCGTATTACTCCATGCCAGGTTTACATATTACTTTACCTTTCCTATGGCATTTTTTTCTGCTGATAACGACCATTCTAAAGACTGTTGAGGGGGCTCCATGCAGATTTCTCTGTTTTTTAAATTCCTCCTGCATTCTATTGCTAAATTATGTAATGTAATAAATACTCCTTTTATCTGTTTTTTTTTCTTCTAGGCCTGCGAACACTGTGCAAATCGCACAGCCTATGACTACAAATGGAAGAACAAGACGATCATTATTGCAGCGGACTATGCCTCCACAGCCATTTACAATTTTATCGTCCCTCTCAGAGCACACTTCAGGCCGAAGCACAAATTAAATCCGATCATCCTCCTCCTGGAAAGGAGACCTGACACGGCTTTTCTCGACGCAGCTTCTTATTTTCCCATGATATACTGGTTTCTCGGGAGCATAGACTGTTTAGATGATCTGCTCCGTGCGGGCATCACCCTCGCTGAGAGTGTTGTGGTGGTTAATAAAGAACTGTCTAATTCTGCCGAGGAGGAAACACTCTCCGACTGTAATACGATTTGTGCGGTGCAAACAATGTTTCGCTTCTTCCCCCACATTAAAATCGTCACTGAGCTCTCCACTTCCAGCAATATGAGATTCATGCAGTTCCGCGCACATGACACCTACGCTCTTCACCTTTCAAGGATGGAAAAGGTTTGTGGAAGAAAATGAGTTGATTTATTTATGTGCTGGTTTGATTAAAAACATGCATTTATTATAAAGACTGCTTCTTTTTGCTTTCCAATCAAAAAAAAACTATAGAACAGTGCAGGTAGAAAGTTATGGGAGGAGATAGACATAGTTAGTAAGTTATACAATAGTTAAATATAATTTTAAGACTTATACTTTCGTTATGATTTATTTACCATTATATTTCCGTCTTTTAGTTCTCGGGGAAAGTCTTAGCTAGTTTCAGCTTTTTATTTTTTAGTACAATTTGCTTTGCTCCATTACAACATTATTTATAAGGCAAGGCATGTATGTAGTGATGGATAATGGCATCATGTTATAAGCAACATGTTTTTTGTGGCAGAAACTGCTTCCTACTCTTGTTAGGACGATAAGCGAGTGGGTAAGAACTACAAAGAAATATATTATTTATTGATGTTAAACTTTTTGGCTTCGACAAACCCGTTAAATGATTCTTTCAATTCTATCTATCTGTTGGCAATAATACATAAAGAACGATACTAAACTTAGCGATTAATGCTATATCCATATCCCATGTCTACCTCCCCGGGACCTTCCTTCATTCCAATTTCTAATCAACGAATAGTCATCTAGCTCTACTTCTTCTTCTTCACTTTCTCTTTCCAAGACTCACTTCCCTCTTATTTATTCCCTTATCAGTTTTGAATAATTTATCTTAAACTTCTCAAATTTACCATTCAGATATGAAAAGAAGGCTATTCCACTATGGAGCTACTTTAATTTCCTCAAAGGGAAACAGAAAGGGAAACAGAACTGAATACTGAAGGACATTTGTGGTCATACGTAAAAGCGCTCCCAAAAGGATTACACTTGCGATGATGATGCTGTATCTTATTAGTAGCTCAGGCATGACTAACATTAAAGCATTAGGGAATCTCCTCTAATTAAATGCGAATGTGAGGATTTTCCAAGTCAAAAGGATCAGATTGCTCAACTTTGTCTTGCTTTCACTAGCTAAATTTAGTTCTAACCGGTAACCTTATACTAACTGCAAGACTTGATCTAACTTATAACTAACATGAAAAGGGTTAAGTAAATATGAGCCCACTAAATGTTTTATCTCTTTTCCCCTATTAAATATAACAATATTTCAGGATAATTGAATTCATCCATACGTACCAAAGGTAATCTCTGTTATTGCCAATGGCGCAAAGTGGAAAGTTGTGAAAATATGGGACTCAGTAAAACCAGTGGGAGATGCAATAACCCCAGTCATTATTGTTGGCGTTGGCACCATGTCAGTAGCATTTCTCATTTCATGCTGCCTCAAACCTTCTCCTCCACTTTAGCGGTATATCATTCACGTTAGCTTTCTTTTCCAATTTCAGATTAAATTTCCTTCTCAGCAACCACACGCCATAAAAATTGGGACAGATATTTTATTACTTGCACTATCAGTATTCAGCAGACTTTCAACTTTAGCTGGAGTATATACGTATCACTAAATAAATATTATTTTAGATGTTTCATAAATAGATTGTCTTTTGTTGGTGAAAGTCATGTAAAGAAAGGCGACGATATGTTGCGTGCTCGAGGTAGGGTGAGATAGTGGGCCTGTATTTGAGCTTCAGTAGGAACAAAAGCAGACATGCAGAAAATATTTTGTACACGTAGTAATGATTTCCGTCATATAAACAACGTTTTTCTGCACTATTTACTTCCAACTATGTGAGTCGTCGACATACTTAGTCGTGTAGTCGTAAAGTGTTAGGAATGTAAGGAATCTGTAGTGCTTACACAATGCAGCACCTCCACACTCGAAATAATCCTAGAAAAAACCGAGCTATCAATCAGTTGCTTTCCCCAATTTATTGATATTAATATACCGCAATGTAAAAAGAGGATTAAATCCGGTGATGTTGGGTTGCTTGGAAAGTGCCTTTTAGCTGTTTATTTTGTTGCAGTAATCTCGTACCTTGATTTTCCATCTGAAATGTATAAATATGAATGCATGCATACATGCATAAATACATATAAATTTTCATTTTCTGTAATACTTCTGTAGTCTGTCTTTTAAAGATGTACTTTATTGATTTTTTTGTAATGTAAGAGAGTATTTTGTTATCATTTCTCTGATTCATCTTATTTTTTTATTGTTTTCTCTCCTTTCCAATTTCTTGTTGTGATCATGTAGCGTGAGAAGGAGCGGGGATCCCACATATCGTACATGTTCCGTCTTCCCTTCGCTGCAGGCAGTGTCTTTGCTGCTTCAATGTTGGACACCTTGTTGTACCAGGCCTTTGTCAAAGACTATTTAATCACGTTTGTCCGACTGCTACTTGGAATCGATCAGGCTCCAGGCTCTGGATTTCTAACATCCGTAAGTAATGGGTTTATAAAGGGCAATTGAGCACGTGAAGCTGCCTATTTAAAGATCTTCTTTTATGAGAACGAATTCCTTTTCTCAGTGTAGGAATCAGGTTTTATAGAAACGGATTGCGCAAATGTACAATAACATGTTTGGCTGTAGGCGTGTGTAAGTAGCTTCTCGTATTTTATTCTTAGGAAGGGTCAAAACAGACGTAGTTGGCTTTTAGGAATCCTTTCGAAATCTGAACATAACATTCCAAGACTGTCTCCAATTTCACAAAGTACTATTCTCAATGTAGGAAAAGTTCCACACTTTCATTAAAAACGTATCTATTTGTGAAAAGCATGTGTAGGTATATTCGTGACATTATATAAAAACCCACAATAAACAAGACACATGAAAAAGATTCATGGTTCTGTTTCAATGACGCAGTGTTACTGCTTTGCTCATAAAATTTACATTGAAAAATATAAACTTTAGATGGGAGAAAGTAAGTTTTGTAAAAGTAGGTTGAACTACGATGAAGTTTATGCTTCA
>JAQGAH010001916.1:0-10504 GCA_034696885.1 Lepidocyrtus paradoxus
TTGTTTCGAAACACGTTTAAAAACGAAACAAATAAACGCGTTTAAACGCGTTTTTCGTTTCGACTTCCCAGTACTAAATAGAAATGAAATATACTTTTGATTTTTATCTGAAGGTCCATGAAAGACAAGCCGCACGGATGAAGACTCGTTCCGAATGGTTCTTGTCACCATCTACATGTCCAAAAATGTCCACTGTTGATGTGGATGACTTGACTAATCCGTATTATATATTACGAGAGGATGCCAGTACTGGCAATTGCTATTTAGGTAGTGGTAAGATACTATTACTAGGTTGATTCAAAATGAAGCATGCAGCCGTATTTGAAAGCAAGCCTGGAATTTAATGACTTGTTTCTCTCAAAGGTGGGGTTCTTAGTTCGAGCAATGAATCTGTGAAACATCCCCCCATTCGTCGAACCTCCAGTAAAGAAAAAGACCGACGGTTAGTACGACGTGGGTCGAGTAAAAAGAATAAAGAGAATGGCTCCTCTGGAGGTGCTAGCGGGGGTAACAGTGGCGGAGCTTCTTCAGGAAAGAAATACTCCGGGTCCAACTCTACCCCATCGGCCGTCGTCGATTCTAATCATCAACCCTCATCATCATCCCCTCCTCCCATTGAGACAGATTCTGGGGGCGGGGTCATCGCTGCTGCTATGGGTACCCCAAATACTACCGGAGAAAAAGTATCTACTCCCTCGAGACGTTCCACCTCTTCCAATCTTTATGATGTAGACTGTGCCGGTGGCTGTTCGACTGACACTGGAGGAACATCAGCAACTCCATCCAACAAAAACAGCAGCAACGGTGTAATCATCGATGGGACATCCCCATCAGATCACGCGGCTCACGTGTCAGAATTAGATTGCACGGAAACTGATGTTCAGACGTTTCATGTCACCCTTACGTACAAGCCAAGAATCTAGCCTTCTTCTTCAGCATTTAATTGCTACATTTCACGTCATTCACCTACTCGACCGTCTTCGTTTCCGAATTTCAGACGCACTTACTCTTAATCTTTTTCTTAAATGTACCAGTCCACACATGGGTCGCATGCGTAACTTATTTTACATACTGTCGAATACTGATATTGATATAGCAACGTTTACGTACAGCAAAATGCCATTTTTTAAAACATGAAATCAGCAGTGTGCTTTGTTCCACTGCATTAGAGCTATTCTACATGGCCACATGCGTTGTACCTGTAGAATTTAAACGACTAAAGTATCATGAGAGTCGAATGTAAACTTAGAGTTTAGACATTTACGCTAAAACACGAAATCACGAATGTGGTGCTGGTTGGTTTTTTCTTGTGTAAGTATAAATAGCTTCCAATCGCAAATACACTCACCGAATCACGTACAAGTAAATAATGTAGTAGATATTAAGTCAATTATTTTGTAACATTTGCACATACCCACTGATCAGAGAGCCACTTGAAACTCGTAATCGTTATTTTCTGCTATCGCCGCGACCTTGTTTGCTATATACAAGCCACTACTATTACTACTATTTGCTACTTACTACTTGCTTGGTTAAAAAAAATTTCAAGAGGTTTAGATGCTGCTGTTAATATAATGATAAACTACAAAAAAGATGATACGATCATTGTTATGTGGTACTTTGTAAACTTTTAAGACTGCTTTACAAACATTACCTGTTTACTCACGTAATTCATGGATGTTTTTTTTTTTTAAAACCGATTGATATCAGTATGCACTATTTTATCGTGGTTTGCTTTCTCGCTTGACTACTATTTTTTACAAGAAATGATACATTTTTATGCAAACACATTTTGAGAGAAAAAAATGTTCAATTTTAAACTGCCTGTTTTATGTTCAATTTATTTTATTTTTGTTTATTCATTCCGGAATCTAAAAGTATAATTTATGTCTTAAAAGTAACTGTTCACGCTCACTCGGAGGAACGGTACATCTAGACTCGATTTTTTAGAATATTCGTGGTGCATTCCAACAGGGCTAACAAATCATGTGCACATGTCAGAATTCAGTGTCAATCCATGATCGTATTCAAATCCATCAGTCACACCATAATTATTATTATTATTTTATTATTTTGTAACTTGTACGTTTTCTTTTTTGTTTGCTATCGGTAACAACGGATTTCATTGACGTCTTAATTATATATATTTTGCTGTAATCTGGTAAAGGAAATACTCAAAGGTACATGTTCACTTACGTTTTTATTTTCTGGAAGACTTTTCAGTTTCATTTTTCCAAACACGCTTTCGCAGCTAAACTAGCAACATGACAAAAATTATTTATCATTTCATTTTCTACGGCTAACTACCACTACTAACTAAAAAAACAAACAGGAAGATAAAGCTCAACCATTTAATGTTTAAAGGAAACAAAGTACGTTTGTTGACTTTTTTATAATTAGTTTTACTTCTATAATATATATATGTATAGGGATTTCAAAAGGAGTTATAAAGTTGTGCTATTATTTATTACAAATTACAAAGTGTATAAAAAAAGCAGTGTGCTAATCGCAACTACTTTAAGTCAGCAGTGAAAACAAAACTGTTTGTATTACTCTTCACTTTTTTTTGCTATTTTTGTAACGTTTATGGCTATCAATACCGACCGAAAAGTTTTGCGCTAATCGGAACAACCTAACACGTCTGTAGATAAAGGAAGCTATACTGGATCCTGGCATGCCCTTTTATGTTCGTCAATGTAATAGAGTTTATATAGGGGATGATAAGAGATAAGGCAGAGCACATGTAAACCCTTAGTATTAACGGCAAATAAACTGTTGTTGGAACTCTTTTTATTGTGTAGATAACCACTGTCCACTCTAGACCCTGCACTACTCCCTAAAATGGTTCCCACAGGGCTGAGACATATACTACGTAACCAGAAAGTTTTATGGATGGGTGGAGTAGACTGTAATGGTCCTAAAAATACTAATATTTAGCTAATTTTATTGTGCTTTATCTAGCTAGTAATTGGAATACCTTTGCAGCTGGCGGCAAAGTAATTTTCATTTTAGTCTAACACCCATTAAACCCCTTTTTCGCCCTTTTTGTCAATAAATAAAAGGTTATGAAATCGCGTCACGGATATTTAAAATGCAGAGATGATGGACAAAGAGTGGGACTTTTGTTAAATCTAAAGCAGCCAGAAGCTGCTCCATATAGCTCTACACGGAAACTTTTGTAATGTGTGCAAAATACGGATAGGACAATGGGCTAGAAATTTAGATTAAAAGTTAAGGATGAGAGAGTTAAAGGGATACAAAACTGAAAATGGGATAGATTTGTATGTAAATCGATGAGACCAAGGCGACAGCTTCAGTTAAGCCAAGGTACACTTTTAGCACGATGTTAAGAAAGAATATTTTTTACGACGATATTTAAACACCTCTCATCCCGTTCATTAGATATATATATTTATCTTGAAATGTATCATGTGCTTATCTCCTAACTAATTAGTGCATGTCTGTGAAAGATGTATACTAAAAATAAAATTGCCGCAGTATCGTTATAACTTGTAATGAATCAAGGTATTAGAGTTACTGTCTCTGCTGTACCCATATTTTTTAGAAATCCCCTTTTTCGTCGCTAGTAAACGGTAAAAACATAAAAAGTGTCCAATGGTTCCCACAAACTAAAAAAACCTGTACTTTGTTGACCCCTCATGTTCTAATGTAAAGAGAGTAAGTTGTGCTGGTTTGTAGTACAATCACGGTTAAGTTTAAAGAGTTCATGTTCATTTTCTCTGTAAAGAGCTATATAATTTATCATTTTTTTTGTTAATCAAACCGTAATTAATTGCTTTTAATTTAATATATAATTCAAATATATAATGCGAGGTTACCTACAAATATTACCATTTTATAAAGTTTCTTAAACGGATTTAACCACAATAATCTATAGATTCTCTGCTTATTTTTTTTTGTTATTTATATCAAGGAACGGAAATAAATTTGATAATTTTCATTGTAAATACGTTTTCCGAGTTTTGTTGGTTTCTTTTATGATGATGATGGGGATGCTGGAAATGGATACATTCGTATATAAATGGCCAAAGCCAAATGAAATTTTTGGATGCATTTATGACTAAAAGTCTTAAAATGACTTTAATTAACTACAGCAGTCAAGTTCTGTCACATGATGAAGACATAAAATATATGCACCAACACTGGCTATGGTTACAATAGAATAGAAGAAACTTGAATTTATTTTGCTTTTTTGCTCAAAATTAATTACATCTTCAGTCGGCACATTCAATCATCACCAAGTCCTCCTCCACATCATCACATTAATAATCCGATCCGTCATGAGAAACTATTTTAGGTAAACTAATACTACTGCATCAAATGGAAGAAGAAGTTCAAAAACTGGTCGAAAGCAATCTGGTCGAGAAGAACATAGTGTAAGGAATAACTCTATGGACCTTTTAAGTATATTATAAGTAGTTTTAACAAAAACTTGACATAAACTCTAGTTAGAAACATCGAAAAAGAAACACCAATTTCGTCTCCTAGCTATCTAGACCCATTAATCATACTAAAATGATGGAATGATTATGATGATGTTCAATACATTGCATAAAAATATCAATTTTGCAGATGTATTGATGTACATCTAATGTATCTTTTTAATATAATTAGTACAAGATTTAAATATTCTGTATTTTCCTTTTCAAAAAGATTCCAACATAATTAATTATAATAGCATATATTTTATATATCATCGAACTTATTTCATTTATGTAATGCTTAAATCAAACTACGTATATTTTTTTGATAAACTTTTAAAAAATTACGCTAAACCAAAACTTGAGAAAAAAATCTAAAGAAAACTAAACATCGAAACTCCACATGTATGAAGTATCAGCTTACAAATAGCAGCTAGTACAAAAAAAAAGAACTACGAATTTCATATTAACAACTAAGTCAATTTGAATTAACCAATTTTTGCTATCAAACAGCAGTAAAAAAAAAGAGCAGAAAAGAGCGCTGTAACCAGAAGTTGGGAAAGTTTGTGATGCTGCAAGGTTATCTGATCCATTTTATCGCCTGTCATAAGAGCGGGATCGAGACCTAGAGCGGCTCCTTGAAGCACTCCTGTTTGGAGAATATGAGGGGGATCCCCTGCGGCGTGCTGGAGAATAACTCCTGCTTCGTGAGCGACCTCGATCTCCTCCACCTCCACCACTACCACCGCCGCCACCACCACTTCCACCATAATCCTCCTTGACACGTATATATGAGGTCTCTCCCTGTTCAAAAAAAAATCATATAATTAATTAAAATGGTAAACAAAAGTAATAAATTGCTGTAGATAAGTGCCATCTGTAGAAATCTGATAGAACATACCTCATGTGAGCGAAATCGGGAGTCATCCAGCTTCTTGACGGCATACTTCATGTCCTCGTATCTGAGGAATTCCACAACTCCAGAGCCGTCCTTGTATACATCTGCAAAGCAGACATCGCCAGCTTCACGCATATGGTCCTTCAGGTCCTGCCAACTGCCGCTTGGTGGAAGTCCTATATCATTGTGTCATATCATCATATATATGTTATTGATACTCAACTCTGATGGCTCAACCCATGACAAGTTTCTCACTGAACGAGAACTAAACACATAAAACGTTCGTAATTAACAAACAAATGAGGCATGTTGCTAAAAACATTTCCGTCGATGGTGGGCTTGACCGTCTGAATCATTTCAAAATTACCATAAAATGATTGAGAAAAATAGGAACTCGGTAAACGTTTGTTTTAGAAAAAGAAAACACATAATTTTTTTTAGGCAGTGAGTGATCTTGGGAGCAGAAGATGATGCGAAGCTGTGTAGATGAAGTAAAGGAGAATCCCTGATGCCGATGTTGATGCTTTCCTGATAACTTTCATATCCTCTTCACCATCAACATTTTTTTTTTATATTTCAATCGCCAGAGACGCCAAATGAATGAGTTTTCTTTAATTACCTTCTTTCCAAAATTCCTCATCCTTCCAAGCATTTCTCTATTAAATTCCTTATGCATGCTCCGTTTCCTTTTTCCCCATTCATTCCTTTTTCTCTCTCCATTTTCCTTCCTTTTTCCATAATTCCTTCTTTAACATTCCTCTTCAGTGCCATCCAATCCACCCCAATTCCTACTCAAAATGTTGCCTAGTTTCAGTTGTAAAAATTAAAATCACTCAAGAACCAGGGAGAAATGAAATGATACATATAGCTGGAGGGCATTCTTTTTTCATTGAAAAAAACAAATTAATCATACTTGAACAACAGCAGCACAGCAGAACAATTAGCGGTTTAATTAGCAGGAAAACAGTAGCAGCGTCACACGTAGCTAAGTAAAAAAAAAGTGCACTAAGTTTGTCTCCTTTGGAGTTTTTCTTTGGGAGAAAGAGCTCTCTATTTTTTAAAAGTTTAATTAAAAATTAGGGAAAGATGGAAATATCCCACTGGTAATTGCCAATAGCACATTTACATGTAAACATTCCTTATTTTCCCCCTTCAAATAAGCGACGTTCCAACTTTCCGCACAAGAAATATACATAAAAAACCAACCACACATAACAACCGGTATCCTTATTTCTCCTCCTCCTCCTCCATAATCCAGCGACGGGACCTGTTTAACGAATCCTAACCGATTTTCCTCCAAACAGCGCGTCAGAGGTGGATATCCTTTTCCTTTTTCCCTAATTTTACTGATATTTAGCTCCCATGTATCGTGCAATTAGAATTTAAGAAGCCCCAACACTCAAATGCCATAAAAAGACGTTAATTATGATCTCAAATGTTCTCATTAAAAAGTATGCCAAGTATTTTCCTTTTACTCCCCGGTTTTAGGCCCGAAACAGGGTTCTTTTTCCGTTAATTTTCTCTCTCTCATGCTCTCCTTCTTCAACGGAGTAGAGGAGGGGCACTAGGGGCAGTCATCAGCATAAATTACTGGAGCAGCCATGCCATGCCATTTAACATAAACTGTGTGCCTTTTCCTGCATTCCCTCGAAGAGGAGGTTAATTTCTCTCAATCAGTATGCTCCATGCTCCTCGTTTAAAAATGTTTTAAACTCTCTTTCTTAAATAAAGTAATCATGCGCCTGCCGGTAGATGACTGCAGCTGATGACATTGGAAGACCGATGGTCATCATCGATCTTCTCAAATCCCAGCAGCACGCCAGCACACAGAGAGGAGGAAACTTGATTATCCCTTTTTACTAAACGGTGCGGATGTTGAGTAAGTTGGGATGAAGATGATGATGGGATAACAACATTCAGATGCCATTTCGTTTCTAAAGTTTTGTTTTGTTCATCAAGTGTTGTCACCGTACCAGAAACCATAACACGATATTGTGAGCGACGTGCGGGGGCTCCGCGACCCCTTCCATCTCCTCCTCCACGGCCGCCGCCGCCGCCGCCGCCGCCGCCACCACCACCACCAGAGCCGCCGGATCTACCTCTAGTACCTCCACGAGGAAACTCCACGCGAAGTTTGTATCCGTCATAGTCGTAGCCGTCCCGTTTTGAGACGGCATCCTCAGCGTCCCTACAAGATAAAAATGATCATGAACATCAATAAACTTAAGATTCGTGAGAGACAAATCACTTCGTTTGCAAATAGAAAAATATGCAAGCAAAAATTGTTGAAGTAGGAATTTGCAAGCAACAAGCCATGGAAGTGGCGCCTCTAAAGTTCGCCACCAAAAACAACTCCAGACTTGGCATTTCTGGTAGCGCCTCTTTAATTCAGTCTGGTGAACTCCACTTTTTGAGCAAACAACAAAAAAAGTGGATAATAAATAAATCGGTCCAGAAGTATCTACTCTACATCCTTCACATGTCGTGAACACTTGTGAATGTGATCACTAATTAGATAAGCTTTCTTACGTTTGTTTTGTAGGCTACTGTCTTCTGGTCTACGCTGTGCGCAAGTTCTTATAAATATATTCAATTTAAAAATTACACTTCTACTAATAATAGCTTTTTGTTTGCAAAAAATCCTACTGCAAGTTTTTTTGGTGCACGTTTTTCTATTACAAAGTGAGCTCTCCATTTTACTTGACAATCAGTTTGCAAATATTTCTGTCAAATCACTTTCTTTCCCAGTTTACTTACCTCGGATCTTCAAACTCGACAAATGCAAAGGGGGGTCCTCGCCGATTCTTCAAGTCAACATATAAAATCTTGCCATATCTGTAGAACAAGTCTTCGATATCCTTTGTCCGGATATCTGGAGGGAGATTTCCGACGTAAACGCGGCATTCGTTTCGTGACATGTTGCTATCTCCTGCAAATCAAGTAAAACATTATTATTATCTATCTTTAAATCATTACATAACTTATTAATTCAAACGCTATTACTTATTTAATAGCACATAACACGCATAATAATTAATTGGTTCATGTATAAATTCTGTATTTTTCCACAAGTTAACTTAATAATTACTTCCGTATATCAAATTTCTGTTTTCTTTGACTTACTTCTTGCTTTTACTAACACTTTGGGAAAATTATAACACAACACCTAAACTGTTTCACAGTGAATTTTTAAATTATAACAAAAACCGAATAATTTAAAATTATTTAAACACAACAATCAACGAATAATAATCTAAAAGAAAGACACGCCAGTTAAAACACAGCAACTTTCTGATCCTCTCGGGTCAACTCTTCTTCCTGAAACGTAGGGATTAAGCTTGTCTCTTCTTGCGTATTCCTCTAAATGTTGGAGGATTAATTATACCAAATATTAATAACCTCAAGACTCGGCGTTTATCCCAACAAGCTAGAAACTGTGAAAAAGAAATTATATTTAAGCACCGCCTCCAGCACACAGACTCCTATATATTGGAAGATTCCAATATTAATATTGGCTTTAGCTGGTCGGATGGAAAAAAAAACTGTTAATGGCTGGCTAAACAGCGTTCCTAGTTTAAATTTACCCAGAGAGATTATGTTCTCCTTGTTCGCTCTGCAGTGAAGTGATGAACAGGATGATGGATATGGGGAAAATGGGGATGGGATATTGATGATGATAATGATGCGAGGTTAAGTAAATGTTAAGTCCAAACTAGCGCTCATATTAAAATAATACCTGTTAAACCCACAACGTTAACTTTATGAGGCTTCCCACCACTCACTCACCACACACACTGTAGATTGGGGACACGTTAAACTGCAATCATTTATGGGCTTTTTACACCTCACTTGACAAATATTTTTTAATATGTAAAGTAAGTTATGAGTTAGGTTATTCTATCTCTGCTTGCTTGTGGACAATATCCTCTGTTCTTATCGTCCTATCCCTAGGCCAACTTATCAACAAGTCCTGAAATAAAAATTGGTAAACCTCTTCCAACACTCAATGAACAATGGGATTAAGGAGGAGGAGGAAGCTCTGACTAGAAATGCATGGGACATCTCATCTCATGCTTGCCGAAATGCAGCTTCTCAGGCTTGAAAAGACGTATTACGTATTTACCATGCATTAGTGCATTGGGTAGTCCTCTTTCCTCTACTGGAGGCTATACAGGGAGGGATGGATATAGCGATTCCAATGTCTTCAACATGCTTAGCAATAAGATAGCGTTGAAGCAGCATTGGGATCATCATCATCATGTTCGAATAAGACGCCATGGATTAGTACAAGCATATAGCTATATGCTGTGTTACAGGAGTGAACAGTGCCGACAAGTAGGAATATGGACCAGGATTGCAAAATCAAGTGGAAATGTGGATTTGATAGGGGACAATGATACCTTCCTATTATTTTACATATGGGCAAGAAGGCTGATTCCGTGAGGTCTAGACTGGCGCCGAGAGATGGTATGGCAGACGAAAAATATGAAAGGAGTATTTCAAACGTTGTTGAGTCCAACAACGAGTCCATGAAATCAATCCTGTTTAGGGGAAAGCTGGGTTAAAAAAAAGTTAAGATTTATGAACAGATAAGTTAAGTAGGGAGCTATGCAAGTTCTTTTTGTTTAGTTATCTATTATCTATTGAATTAATTATCCATGAATAATTACCTAGGCTTAAAAACATGAAATTTTTTTCGGGTTTTTACACGTTTTCAGCTAATGACATGATCTTCAATCCATGGTCACCACACCTCATGATTTTTAAGTGTGGCGAGATATATTATCAATTTTTACGATATCGATGGAATGTGGTATGATGAAATGATATGGAAATATCGTAAAACTGAAAAGTCTGATAAAACTGAGTTTGTTCATTTTATTTGTGTTCCTTTCACATGAAACGAGGTAAAAGGTTATATCGTAAAGGCTTTTTAAATTAATTCAAATTGCGGTGGTTTCTTTGATCAGCTCAGCTTCAATGCTATAATGAGTATCGCTTCGTGTATTTATAGACACTAATTAAGCCCATGGATCTTCAATTTTCTTCCATAATTACTCCTCCTCTCTATTATTTACTATAATTAGTAGGGAAGTCAATTTGTTGCGAAAAAATGACCCGTTTTGTGGCACGTTCTTTCTTGAAAAGGTAGCGTTTGTTGCAC
>JAQGAH010001917.1:0-10504 GCA_034696885.1 Lepidocyrtus paradoxus
TTTTTTCCTTATCACGATAATCAATGATTCTCGATGGATTTCATAAAACTTTCTGCAACTCACATTAAAATTATGAAACGCACTTTGAAACAAAAGTTATATGACAATGATGAAGACAAAGTCTCTGTTTTTGGATGTCAATGACAACCAAGTTATTGTTTCACTGTTCTGGACGGACGACACTTGACTTGGATTATGGCTTAGCACAAACGAACCTCCTCGCTCCAGCACTGTATCAGTCCACAGACCAGACTAAACTATAAACTACGCAGAATGAATGGACATTTGCCTCATGAAGAGTTCCTTTCACCTCCACTGTTTTTTTTACTCCGTCTCTGAATGGTGGTCGTTGTCGTCGTTCTGAGCGGAATTTGTGCAATGTTTCACCCAAATATAGGGATACATTACTTTTCTGCCATGCACGCGAGTTGCTAACAATCAGGGGACTCTGCTTTCACAATCAAGATGCGATCGCTAATACAACTCGGCTGTACTTTTCCCTTTCTTTTCAGAATTTACTCCGACTCCTCTCCGTCGAGGACAAGAAGAGAACTAGGTTAGTTTTTTTAGCTAAACGGTTTTGTAACTTCTCAGGCAGGACAACTTCCCTGTCGTGATGAGCAGCGGTAGTGCACACCTGAATAAGGCGAGTTGAGTCTTCGCTACCGCTATTTATTCTCTTCCATACAGGCAGAAAAGCCGGAGCAGAGTGGGGATCTGAAGAGTTTTTTACGATTGTTATATATATCTGAAGGAGGAAGAAAATGACTCCCTACAAGAGAAGGTGGATGTTTTAAATGTAATCATGTACTAACTAGGGAGGTATTAGTACAACAGTACATCTCTTTTTTATTGGATATACATGCTACCATTATAATATCGTCACTAGCTCACTAGTCATCCTTTTTACAGACTAGGTTGGTCAGAGAAGAAAACGTACAAGTATAGTTATTCCGAAGCCATCCATCAGAAACGCAGACCTTTTTTAGCCATAAGCCTTACAACACAATCTATTCTGCTCATATCAATATCTCTCTCCTTTTATCCCTCCTTTCCACTACTCATACTTCATTTACTCCCACTATTATAAGTCCTGCTAAAAAAGAGGCAGGCAGGCACGTAGATACATGGAAAAACTGCGAATATACATATGCAGAAGGATGAGCTAGAAGACTCAGCAAAATGTACCATGAACAAGCCGTGGTTTGGCACGAGGCACAGGACGGTGTTATATGCGCTTGGCTCATGTAGTAACAATCATGTATAAAGTGAGTCCAGTCGTAGTAAGAAGGAAACAAGAGCTGAGAGGAGAAGAGAGCGTTGCTAGAAGAAACGAATGGAATGAGAGGTGAAAAGCAGTGGAGCAAGGAGAAGACGAGTTTTGTATGTTGGACTAAGGCTGTTGGAAGGAGAGTTGTTGGAAGTTGGAAATTTTTTGGGAATGGAAGCGCTGTTGGATTAGGATAGTTTTGGCTTGGGGAGGGATGCAAGTCGGCTAAAACAGCAAGCATGCATGTGTACTCCCATTCCATCTTAATACTTTGGGGAGTATATGAAAAAGCATGTATATATTATTTCTAGATAAATATATATATAAATATGTTAGAATATGTACAATTGCAAGGATTTACTTTTTTCTCCAAACGACCGACAGTCCTAGACACTCCTTCTTAGTCCAGAGTCCAGTCGTAGTAGCCTTTGAGTTGGTTTTCTGCTTTTTAGCTTTTGTTTTTCTCTCCTTTCTTTCATATAGTTCCCTTTTTCATGTAGTCTTGTATGGACGGAAATAATATGTAAGATTTTGAGGAAAAAGTACTGAACCATGAGTAAGATCCAGAGGGAGAAGACGGAGTGAATGAACAATAATGCCCTAGATCCTAAACATGTTCCATGACCATGTTCCAAACTATAAAACTTGATTAAAGGAGCTTATACATTTTCCAGTCGCATAAGCCCATGTACGGTCATGCCATGGTCAATTCAATCTATAATTAATGGACGAAGGACGGACTGGACCCAATGCTCCATCTGTTTGTCTGGAGACTGCTAAATGTAAGAAGCAGAAGATGATGAATAATGATGATGAAAAATTTTTATGCCAGGCCACATCTAATATGTTTTCCCTTCAGTCAAGCCATTCAAGAAGCGCCCCTTCTTTTTCAATTTGCCTAAGCATCATATAAACAATTGAAGTCAATTTTGCCATATAATTGAAGTGCATTCTAAACTAAAGTTATCATTTCTGTCACTTTCTGCTCTGCAACATGTGTTGTTGAGCAAGTGATTAAAGTTATGCTACACTCGATTCTATTTTGTATCCGAGACTTCGCTTTCCATATTAATCTGCAAGGAAAGCTAATGAAACCAGTAGTGCTATGAACCTTTTGAATGAACTAACAATACCTACATGAAAAATGAGTCGCATATGGCAAAGAAAGCAATGTCGTGACAAAAGTCAAGAACAAAATGCCTACACAAGATCTTACATACATACATAAGCATGATATGGATGACAGAAGCGTAATAAAAGTTTAATAAACTTCTCAATTTTAATATTGCCCATCCCCAGATTTTTGCTTCTTCCGAATCCCCTGTCTCTACCTTATCCTGGTACACTTGGTCGATTATATCAGCAAATATGCCATCAATATGTATTCTATATTCTATGGCACCAGCCTGCATGCCCTTTTTCCGACGTCAGAGCCTGTACCCTGTGCCCCTTTTAGGTGATGCATCCGACTGAAAACCGCCACTGCTGCTCGGCTTTTATTTTGCTGCTGAATGGACAAAGTATTGCCAAATACAATAGAACTATAACCGTATATACCCACCAACCCTATTCGTGGTACAGACATGCATGCCAAATTCTCGTATAGTCCATTGCATGATTTGTTTCTATAAATCCTTATGAATTTTTTAATAGTACACAATACTGTATTACTCTGCTAATTCCATCGCAGTAAGAAAGGATATTCAAAAAAGATCGAGCCATATAGTCCAGTCCAGATGTATCATAATTTATTCATGCTATGCACATGCTCTCCAAATGCATGTATAAGCGACATGTCACAATTCTCCTTAAATGGGGAGACATCATTCCTTCTTCCATCACATATTATGAGCATTTCTTGCTCCAGTCCCAATTTCAACAAAAAATTAATCGCAAAGTCTGCAAATGTACTTTACTTATGCATTTCAGCACTTCCCATTCTACTTGTTACGTGAACTGAATAAACCGAAGCCCTTTCCCCTTGCTCAAACCCCCGGTTAAGACCCAACCAATAATACACCGACCACAGTAACAACTTGGCCATGATGTTGGTAATGGAACCGCGGACATGAGCGAAAATTAAAGACTATAATTGGAAGAATGAGGCAGATAGGCAGGACAGGATGTGCTTAGTTCATTGCAATATTATGAATTTAGCATGTTGACATGAATTGGTTTACTCTCCAGTACTCATAAAATCTAACCATATGCATGCATTTTCATTTCATTCAAACAACAAAATATTAAGCTCCACTCTACATGGTGAAAGTTATGCGTAGTAAGTAAATAATATTCTCCAGCAACTCCAGATGCAAACCTTTGCTCCCAATTTCTTACAAGAGGCTATGTACGAACCGGTTAATATCCGATTGTAGAATTGCATGCATGATAACGGCACTCTCCATTGCTAAGTAGAAGGTAAGCTGGCGCCTATCACACTATCACCCTTTTTGTAACAAGTTAGAATAAACAAGTTTTAATGCAGCTTTGCAGTTTACAACACAACCCCGTCTTGCAATGAGCGAAAGATGTGTTCAGGCTGGTGATTATGATGATATAGATGACATTCACATGTAGCATGTAACTTTTGCGAAATTACTCGCATCCTGTAGAATACCTATATACTGATATCCAACTGTATATTACGTAATCTTCCATGCAAAAGTGAGCATATGGAGCCACCTAGTATAATGCAAACCCGAAATACTTAGGGAGATACATGGATCTCTGCATTCATACTTCCACTTCCTTCTTATTTTCCATTCCAAATTTGAATTCTCAAAATGGGATGCAAGAAAAACGCAAGTGGTCGATAAATATATATCTAAAACGGCCATTTAGAAAATATCCAAAGTTGCGAAAATGCCCGGGTGCCAAAAACACATGGAAATCAATACGAACCCTTTGAACTATTGCAATACGCACACATGGCATACTATGCATATATAGCATTCAATCCCGATTCCCTTCGTAATCCATTTCTGCGATACGTACTATATATATGCTTCTATTGTACAGGGTAGACTATAGTTTTATCATCGTATTTGTCGTTCTGACTCGACTGTTGCCGGCTTCACTGGAAATGTGCACTTTGTTTATCCTAGCCAACTCGCATGTAATTTAGGTTATGCGTCATATTCACACAGTCATAGTCGTGCTCTGCATTTCATGAATAAACTGATGAGGGCAAACTTTACTTTTCCATTAGGGCAAAAAATGTATGCTTTAATAAGTATTTTGGCAATGTCATGCACGTAATATGTTATGAATTTGCATTAAATGGTTCTGAAATCCATATTTAGCATCTAGTGTTTTTACGAGTGAATTTTTGACAAAAACCAGAGGGAAACGTCAGTTGCTTTCGTCTGAGCTGCCACTTTTGCAGAGTTACGTAAGTGTAACCTCTGAGAATATGCATTTGTGCTAAATTAAATTGCATTCTAATTTAGTGGAATGTTGTAACAATATGAATGACTGGACAATACCAATTTTCCTAGTCCATGTACTGTAGATACTTGTTGGTAAGTATGTTGTAATTTGCAAATAGGGTATAGAACAATACAATGTATCGATAATTAAAGAAGCTTTATTTGGGCTCTTTAAAACAGTCTAGCATGAATTTAAAAAGATTCCCCAAAACAGTATTTTCCCATAAAATGCAATTCTTCTTTTCATCTAAGGTTATATAGAAGACGAAGCTTTTTGTTGTAAGCCGTATTTACCAATTTAAAGATTTAAAGTATATACGTCATGCTGTATTGCATAATCTATACATATTATCCCTCGCTACTACAATGTGAAACACTTCATCTTTTAAATTATAAACATTGTAAGATTGACGTAACAACTATTGCTGGAAAGATTGCGTTTTCGGGAACGGATTTCTTCATGCCACTTATTTCATTTTGCTGGAATTAAAAGAGCAGTTAAAGTGTATAATGAATAGTAATTTAGTAATTAGTAATAGCGTTCATGCAGCGAGTTAGGATAGATGTTAGATATTACAAATAAGAACTGTGTAATCTTTTGCTCTAGTGAGCAGTCGGTGGTAGAGCACACATTCATTTTCAAATTCAACAATGGCAAGTAAAAGCGCATAATCATGAATTCTAACTACCTTCCGATCTTAAACATTTCTTTATTTCCATCAAAAGAGTGTTAAAAGCTATCATTAAAATAATAAAATATATTTGTAAGACTACAATGATGCATCATGTAGGTTATTCTTATAAATACACAAGTGTGTTGATCTCTTCGTAATAATTCCTTTACAAAAGCGTTCAAGTGCCAACTTTGACTTGGAACCTTTTTTTGCAATAACTAATAAAAAAACAGGAATTCCCATAAAAGTATAAACTTTTCATAGGTACTTTAGCCATCTTTGATTGTTGCTACCTGTGACTTTGACATTGGCAACTATCTAGGCTGTGTAGATAAGTAGCTTACGTGGCATGAAGATGATGACATGGCCAACGAAACCACAGTCCATAATAGCTACAATAAATACCTATATAGCAATAAGTGAATAATGAAGGAAGAATCATCTTTTTCCATTGTTATTGTTCGTCATAATTTGAGCGAGTACGTAATTGTAATTTTTAAGGCAACTTTACTAATGATTATTATGGCGATGGTTGCGTCGTTATTGTCTATTCACTGAAATGTGCGAGTCTGACCATGTGGCGTCACAAAAAGAATGATAAAGAAGCGCTAGTGATGCAACAATCAATCCCAGAAACAGATATAGGTGCGTATATAGCATGATGGGAGGTATGAATTATGAACTGAGCACTGCACTGACCACACACACCTGAAGCCCATGTCAACAGAAGCAGAACTCAAGTAATCATGCAAATCAAGGAGTCTGATTTCCTTTCGTCTTTGTTACTCAGGGATTTCCTTTCCATTACCTGAGATGAACCATTAACCATTGTTATTCTTAAATTAGAATGAAGACCCGTATGGGGCCAAGAAGAAGAAACCAAGAAGTTGATATTAAATATATAAATGAATTCCCGAAATCAGCGATACATTTTCAAGATTATTTTCTCAAAAACCTCTCATTGTACAAAAATGACCAGGGTCTCATTCAAAAGCTAAAAACTCAAGAAATTTTTTGATACAGCCCAATCCCTGACCATTATAGAACATTTGATTTAAAAAATCATTAAAAATTTAACTTTTACTGACCACGACCAGTGTCCCATTCAAAAAACAGCCACATCTCAATGGGTCGTTGAAGAAACCTCAGGACGGGATTCAGTTTGAACTTTATTTAATAGACAAAGCAAAGTTAATACCTATTTTAAGATCAGAAAAATACGTCACTAATTATAAGGTCGTAATTCAAAAGTTGCGAAAATCATGAGAAAATCCTGGACGTAGGGTAATCTTAATAACAAGTAGGCATTTCTACAATTGATTATCTATTATGGCATTCATTTATAATGGATTTTAATACGTAGGCATTCTATAGCGTGATGGCACAACCAATTAAATATCCTTCTTGTTCACAGTAAATGGCTACGCACGGTACAGTAAATAACTCTTCATTCTTCTTTCATTTAACTTTGTAAAAATAATTCGCTTTTGTTTCACTGGATTGCATGGCTTATTATTTCATTTTGACTTGATTCTGCCCTGGATGAACAGGATGAAGGTTAGGAGGTTAAGGACATTCCACGTTTTTTCCTCATTCAATTTTCTTAGAGAATATCATCTTAATTTTCCCATTTTCAAGAATAATTCATTTGAAAGTTTCTCCAAATGTAATACTTAGTTTTCCATCTTATCGTGTGCATCATTAAACTTAATTGTCGAATTGAATCACGTTAATCATTATGATATATACTTCATACATAGGTAGGTACATCTTTCTGTCTAATGCAACATAGTCGAGTTTCTTATGAACAGCTATGCTATGACTAAGCTGCTTCTATCCAGTTTCCAATTTAATTTATCAGGCTAGACTTTACTTGACCCCAGCCAGGTGTTAAAACTTTTCCATAAATTGTGCAGTCCCAAGTAGTTTTTTTTTAGAATAAAATGTTTAACGCGTGATCAGTTCAAATTAAGTCACGTCCACAAAATTATCGATAAATTTTGCTATATTGCAAAAAATATTATGTTATCATGCTACACTTTGCATTGCATAATACTTTATCAGCATAATATATATGTATCTACCAAAACAAACTGGACCAAAAGAGTAAAGTTTGAAGTCAATTCAACTCAGCACTTTCTGTTTTGGAATCTCCGGCGAGGCGGCGGCGTCTATAGTGGCTTTATGCAACTTACCTGAACAGGTAAAATAGAGATGATAAGATAATAATTTTTAAGTGTAATCAATGTAATATGACTAATAAAATGAATCCATACGTCGATATCCTTGGTTTTATGCACTTTACTACAACATAATCTTGCGGCGAGGATAAGCTCGAGAGGTCATGCAGTCAGCTTGTGTTGTGTTCTGAGTTCCGCAAAGTACTTTTGATAAGATACGGTAACGCACGTCATAAAAACAAAAGTGCAGATCGTAAATGAAATGAAATTATGGTGCGTGAATGCGTGATCCATGCATAATATAATATACTTGTTAATCGTCGATTGCAACAAGCTGCAAGAGGAAATCTGAACATGAAAAGCAAACTGCATGGCTGGAGAATGAATGTCGATAATTTATAATGAACAGAATATTGGTCACCGTTGGCAGTCACATCAATTTAGCACAACCATGGACTATCGGCAATCACAGAGGTGCATTATTACGTTACCATATATATATCTGTACCAAAAAAAATCCATTCTAGAATTCCAAATTTCCTCTTCCCTACATTCTTATCCTCTCCTCTTCCATGCATGAAGGAATTAAGAATCGTGTCAGAAATTAAGCAGTGTCATGTGTTTTATCTCTTGGAAAATGTTTAAACCGGAAGTCCTCCTTCCAAAGATGTTCACAGATATGATTATCTAGTGGTAATTAATAACCTTGCCCTGTTTGCGTATACTTACTTATGTACTTATTAGAGAAATAATGAAACAAATACAGCACGTGGACTATGTTCACAGATCTTGAACTTGTTAGGTAGGGATAGCAAAAAGGAAAGATGTAAACTTTTTTATGAATAAGCTCGTTATTTCCGTAAGACCTACATTAAGATTAAAGGTTTCTACAGAAAGATTTTTTCCCCATTTGCTCTCCCTGTACATGGTCTCATGACGCAATTACATATTCGCTGAAGTATAGTTTTGTTCTCGCCATATTAATAATATGCCCTTAGCCTTTACATGACATGATAGTACTTATGATAATGAAAAGTGTCAACATGCGATGCTAAATGAGGTCATGTTCTGTTGAGATAAAGCTATAATTTAATAATTTGCCTAGACCTTCTTTTTATAAAAAATAGTTATGTCAGTTTCTCTCCAGATTTGAAAGTGTTCAGTTTGTTCTTAAAACTTTTATTATTAGTAACCCCTGCAAATTCGACAAGTTCCATTAGCCATGATTTACTTTGAACTTTTTCTTTTCGTAGCTCTGTGTATTTACTATCTTTTCTCGGAGAAAAGGAAAAAGAAAGGTCTACAACATCCACCCGGTAAACTGCATAACATAGTTTTATAGTTGTATTTAGAGAAATCACGTGCACAATCTTCCATTTTGACACGAAACTTTGCTGAATGAACTGGTTTTGATGGAGTGTGAGAATATCTGCTGACAATTCTCTGGTTCACTACTACCGTCATGGCACATTGATAACTGTTTTATCTTTTCTTCTATCTCATGCAGGACCGCTTTGTCTGCCTATCTTCGGCTACTTGCCCTTCCTCGGAAAAATTCCCACGCTAACTATTTCGAAGCTAGCAAAAAAATATGGAAACATTTTTACTTTGTATCTTGGTAGAACAAGGTAGTACCTATTTGTGTATTATATTGACAAACATAGTTTCGCAATTTTTGACTGACATAGTTATTTCACAATTTTTCTGAACTTTTGCGTAATTTCCCATTTCGCAACCATCCCATCCCCATGCGTTTTTTCTCTACCAGGGTCATCTTCGTCAATGACTATGAATCAGCGAAGGAAGCCGGCAGATTGGACGTCCTGCAAGGAAGAAATCAACTGGAGCTGTTTGAGCAAATCCGAGGCTATTCCGGTAAGAGCAAAATGAGTGAGAGAATTTAAATGAGTGTTGGTTGCCGTGTAGGGCAGACTTGAGTAATGAGAAGGATGACGTTAGTTGAGCGGATGGATATAACTTGTTTCATTTACGCAATCGCAAACTTGGCATAAAACTGTGTTCAAAATTAATTGAATTTTTGCAAAATTCTGCAATCAACATCCCACAGGGATCGGATTACTTGAGGGAAGAGATTGGCAGGAAATGAGACGTTTCACATTGAAATGCCTACGTGATATGGGCTTCGGCAAGAGGTCAATGGAAGGGATGATGCACGAGCAAGTCTTGGAAGTTCGAAAGTACCTCAAGTATGGGCTTCATCAGTGATTTAACATACGGAACATTATTATTGACATTTATTGACTTTTCGCTGACAACGAGCAGGACATATCTAATTTGAATAGATTTGCACATGTCTCCTAATTATGATGACTGATTGTTCATTGGAAACAGGAAAAACGTCAACAAGACTTTGTACTTGAAGCCAGTCCTAGAGCTAGCCGTAATCAACAGTCTGTGGGCAGTAATGACTAGTGAGAAGTATGACATTGAGGATCCTGCCAAACGCCACGTGATGGCCATCTTAACAGAGTACATGAGAAAAAGCTATTTTTTACTTCCTGCAGTGTAATCATGAATCAAGCAATTCCTTTAGTAAAGGATTCTTTTTTATTTAAAAAAAATCTGCAGCAAGATTTCAGCTTCACTTGTTATGATGCAATGAGATATAAATAGGTAGCAATTCCCATTTTAAGTGTTGCAAGATGCAACATATTCATAGTTGATAGAAGCCTTCATATGTTCAATTATTTAAACATAAGGAAGCTTTCTGAAATTAACTTAAAAGTATTCCAGTTTTCTACACGAACCATGTTTGCTCCAACAAATTAAAATGCTACTATTTTTGAAAAGATTTAATATTTCTCAGCGGGCCAGTTTAACCCTGGCATTTATGATTTTAATATATATTTAATGTACATATTATTATTTTAAACACGTTCCATTATTCCGTGATATTGATATTGAATCCAGTAACATAGTCTATTCTCCTTG
>JAQGAH010001918.1:0-10499 GCA_034696885.1 Lepidocyrtus paradoxus
CTGAATGATGAGATGAGGTTTGGTTTGGCATCGATTTGCTGTGGTTTTTTGAGTACTATTGGGATAATTGAGATAACTAGATTTCAATGGCTCCACACTCTCATGACCAATTACCAATTCTAAGAATTATGATCAAATCGAACAAGATTTTATTCTCCATTAGGTTATTACGCCATCAAAACAAAGGTATACAAATATGCATATGAGAGTATCCAAAATCAATGACAAAAAAATGTAGCAATTTAGGATTATTTTTTTGTTTTATTTTTTACTTTTTGAGTTATTGTTCTGGCTTTGATAGTTTTCTGAACAAGTAAATCACAACATCGTCCATACCAAACCTGCGCATTTTTTTGACTGCATATAGTAGCAAAGTTTGGAAGGGTTTTTACTTACATAACTATATGTGTTGGGTAAAAATACAGCTTTAGCGTTTCAATTAAAATTATATACCTGTTTAAAGTTTAGCTTAAAGTAATAAGTAAATGTAATGTGCATCAGAAAGTGTAGTAAAGGTATTTTATATTATATTATGTTATGCCTCTTTTGAATCTATCATATTTGTTTTTGAAAACATTATACAATCTTTAGCCGATGAAAGCTTATTGAAAGAAAAACACATCGTGTGACAGAGTAAGGCACAAAATATTATTCTTTTAGCTTTGCTAGAAAGCATCCCTAGTGAACACTGAACACAGTTATACGTATTTCCAACCCCAACGTAAAGTAAATTATAGACTTAGAATTTCTCCGAAATACTATAAACTAATAATATCAATCAAACAAATTAATTATTTTTAGAAAAAGTATCGAAAGTTTGCGATTCCCAAACAAAAAGGCTCCCCAAATATCAGTACGAAATTCCGAACTAGTAATTATAAATTCTAATATTATATAGTTTACTAAGGTACACGATACTATCGAATATTATGCAACATCTGCCAAATGCAAAATTTTGTATACAATTTGATTTTTGCCAAGCACAGCAGGCATTCTAAATAAAAACATTAGAATTTAATATAAAATTTATGTTTTTAACACTGAACTAGATTTAAGTATAGTACGTTAACAATGTATGGTAGGTAATAATAATTCTAATCCGTAGATTCATAAATGCAAAAGACTCGTCAACAGAATTATATAACCGTCTTACTAACGTAAGAAAGTTGAATATGTTTTGTAAATGGTAAATAAAATGTCATTGTCACGAAAGGATTGGTTTAGCACTTACAGACTTCATGCAATAAGGGAACGCAAATTTTTGTTCCAGAACAAATTCGAATTAATGAGATTTTACTGATGTCTAACGCCACATATGCTCAAGACAGTATTTTGAAGCACCAAGCCGGAAACGGGAAGAACGGAGAAAGCAACCGAGTACTTTGTCGACTCCATTTCCAACACCTCCACCAGCTCTGCAGGTTTCAATGAGTTGACGCGATAAAACGCTCGAATGAAGCACTCATCTGACTTGTCAGCCTCTTTGAGTAATTTTTTCATAGCGTATTCAATGATTTCTTGGATAATGCTTACATCTAAGTTGAAACCTTCGTTTACTGCAAGAATCAACACACATTTTGCTCGTCAATTTATCTATCATGAAATCATTTTAAAAGGATTAATGTGTATCGGTCTTTCACTCACCCACGGAAGCTCGGCATACGATTGCCGCGATGCGATTTTCATAATTCCATCGTCTAATAATCTTAATTTTAACACTGTCATTTCCAACATAACAACCAGTCTCTTCGTCTGCAATTTGAAAAAAAAAACGTTCTTGTTGTTATTTCACATATAAAGCATGAAAGGAAAGCATACAAATTATATACCAGTTCAATTATTTCAAAACTAACATTCAAATGCTGTGTTGTGCTTGTGAGCCCAAACCTGCCACTCAACTTTGGCATCCCTCGGAAGTCCAGGCACAACTATATATTCAACGATAGAATTATTTGTGCGTTTCTCCAACTCTTGTCGACATTCTTCTATGTACGATTCATCAGTCACGAAACATATTCCCTAAATCAATCATTATTTAAAATCAATTGATCATCTAAATGTTCCAATATTTAATAAAGATAATTAGATAACAATAATATAATATTTACCTGTACAATGTCCCGTATTTCCACCTTGGGATCCACTGCCCTTAAAATCCGGCTCAGATGTCGGAGAGCGAGACGGCATTGCATTCTTGCACCTCCACTGATCATTTTCATACTTCCTGGGACCAGTGCTATCTGACCAGCAATATAAATGATATCTCCAACCTATATTTACAACATAGTATTTGTTGAAAAGGCTGCCGATAAAGTAACTTTTCCTAAATTGGGCTTAGCTCTTTCATATTATTCAGAAACTATTTGATTTGATCACAGCTAAAAAAGTTAGAATTATACCCAGCAAGCCTGACTATAAGGACCAATATTGGCTGGGGCCCAATGGGAAACTCCTTGAACATGCATACAGTTACGAATATTGCCATCCCCATCTGGTAGTGTTCTATAAACTAAAGCCTCAAGTATAATAGCGGTACTGGACGGAAGCGGAGCTTCAACACAGACTCTAACCGGAGGTCGCGATGCAAAGAATTTAATATATTCTTTGTTATATTCTGGATAATCCTTCATACTGCTCACGTACATACAAATGCTAATCATATCCGACAGCGTAAACCCTTTTTCTTCCACTATCTCTGCAATTAATAAAATAAAGCAAGTCCGCGAAATTAAAAATCAATTTTTGATTAACAATGGAGAGAAAAGTTAAATGTGTTAAATGTGTTATCATGGTTCGCAAATTACATTTACCTTTCAAAGAGGTCAAAACGTCTTTCATAGGATTTCTTTGACTTGCCTCATCTTCTCCACAGTCTGTTGTTTCTTCAGTATTGTCTTTTTTCCCTTCAATTCCTACTGCCCAAAACCATCCACCAGCATTAGCGGTAACTCGCGGAACCACAGGAAACGGATTACTCTCATTCACATGAACTGTTTGGCACAAATTTTCTGATGGAATCTGGTCTTCCGTAGAGCTTGGGTCTATTGACGAAGTTTCGCCATCACTGCTTGATGCCCCATTCACATCTTTCTCCTTTCTTCGGGCAGAACAGTGAATAATGCAATGGCGCTCAGTACTAGTAGATTCCTTCCGATCGCCCGAATTCGCAGCTGCACAGCAATCTGTACTACCACCGCAATCACAGCAAACAGCCTTGTTGCACTCAATTAAATCAGCGATAAAGTCCTCAGGACCTTTGATTGGATGAAACGCTAAGCGATCTCTTTGCTTTGTAAAATTTGACTCATATTCCAGTTCTGGATCTTCCATTTCCTCCTCTATTGGCTCTTCTTTAACGGGCGTTACCTGTAAAGTGTAAAATAATTAGAAAAATAAAAGTCGGCAATAGCAAAGCAATCGAGGCGCTGTTAAAATACAAATTAGAAGTGTTTGAAGATAATATCAACTTACAGTCTTTTTGACTAGATGTAATTTATTCAACTTTAAGTATCCAACCGGTGCGAACGCATCATTGGAGTGGACCACTTTCTCGTAATCCTCCCTATTAATTAATTTTATTAACATTTGCAGGATTTTGCATATACGTATCACTGATATCACGGTCCATGTTCGGTTTACTTACAAAGCAATAGATTTCTGAAACAATGGGCAGTCCAGTGTAAATGTTTCGTATTCTCCTCCTTCCCCGCAAACATTAATTCCATATTTCTCTTTCTAGAAATAAATAAATACATATATATACTTAATGCAAAGTCCAATGCACACATAAATACTGACATGAGTGAAACTTTTACTTACAGAGTCCATTAAATGAGATTGCATTTCAGCGATAGACTGTCCTAAGTGTAAATCCGGATTAAGCCCCAGAGACGCCGTTTTAATAATGATTGCGTTCACTCCACATTCAATCATTTCTTGCAGTAATTCGGTTTGGTCACGTCTCCATAAATAAGCAAGCGAAACAAGTCCTAACCTTGCGCAACTTTTAACAAAAAACAGAAGAACAGCTATAAACTTTGACTAAAACTAAAAAAGTGGAAAAATAGCACAGTATTTCATATTTTCGATTGCCAGACTTACACATTCTCAACCCGGACCCTTTGATAGTCGCTTAGGATGGCCCCAACTGCAACTCCTTCATATTCAATTTCCGACTAAAAATGAGAACAACAAAAAACAAATTGACATGGTATTGTACATAGGTACCTACAATTTTTCCTTCTAGATGAAAGTCTAACCTTGATTTCAGCGAGAAGTGAGTGAAGGTCTTCAACCTCGTCCCCATCCGTTGGTGAGTATTCTTTACCTTGAACAACAGCTTGACCGGATATCACTCGTCTGAATAACGGCAGACCCATAGATTGCGAGTAGAGAGATATCCCATCATGTCCAACTGTTTGATACATGTAACTGTCCATTTCATCTGCAGAAAGAAACGGTTTATTACAAATTACAAATAAAAATAAATCTAGTTGGGAACACGGATCACACACGTACACACTTCAAGTAATTCAGTAATTGTAATTTGTAATAGCGACTTACCGCATTCTGCTGGTTGGAGATTTGCTAACGCTACAATTTCATGTCCTGCAGCCACACACATCATCATGTTGTAACAGCTATCCTTCCCCCCACTAATTAAAGCTACGACGCGCATCGTGAGGCTCAAAAGTACGATACTAAATATACTTTTGTAATTAATGAAAAACTATCAATGACCAATATGAGAACTCAATATTTAGTGAGGTTACTTAAACAATACGTCATAATAAAGAGCAAAAATTTAGAGCAACCCCAAATAAAACTCCATAATAGTTAACTGAACAACAGAATTAAAAGTTACTGACTACTGTTTGACTACAAACAAAACGGAATAGGAAAATAGGACGGCGGGAGACCGCAAAGAAATGGCAGAAAAATTGCTGAAGTTTCCAGAATCAGCAAAATTAGTGATTCTCGTTGCATTCAACTCTAAAGCTTCCATCTTCTGAAATCATGAAAAAATAAATGTCGTTAAAAATTGAATGAAAACCACTTTCATAACTGATTAAATTAAAAACTGTTTTGGATGTGAAACTGTCTTTTATCATTTACCTAGATAATTAACATTTGGGTTTACCACAATGTCGACAATGCGATGCTTTGAGCAACAATACACCCAGTGTTCCACTGTCAGTTGTCAGCGGACGCGAACCACATGGACATGGACAGTTTGACCACTGATGATTTTAGGGAAGTAACAGGTAATGGCTATAGCGTCGGAAGGCCTCTTCTTTAAATCTCAAGGACTATGATGTTGGTTCTTGACAAAAGTTATAACGCCACAAAGCACTGGGCACAGGCTGAAGTTGTTCAATGGAAGCTTGCCGTTGTTGGCTCCACTTTTGGTCGATCGGTGCCTGTGTGCAGTGTCTTGAAACTTTGGGGGAGGTTACAATCTCATGGAAATCCCATGTGGCAATACGGCACTCCTATAAACCACACCCCCAGTCAATTAAGTAGTTTCACGACCACACTATGATTATATAATAATGTAGACCAGCCTATAGTTTATCAACAATCAATTTTACCTACATTAAAATTAACAATTTCGGTGAGAAATAAGTTAACTTTTAATAAATAATTACCTTCTTTCATGTTGTCGAAATTGGAGGAAACTGAGGAAAGAGTATTGCTCCATGAAACGCCCGACTTAACCAATCAGCTGTTACACTGAGCACACGAAACTGTACGTGATTTAATTGATTGGAACATTAACTAGCCCCAAAGATAAGGGTTCCACAGAGGTTCTAAAACTGATATTTAACTGATAACTGAATTTCCTTCCAATTCACTAACTGCCAAACAAATCAGGTCAACAGTTATGTTATTACGAACATAGTGCTTTTTTAGCATATCATCATCACCATCATCATCGCCAGAAACAAGTGGAAGTGGAACAACAACAGCTGCAATTTCAACGCACATTTTTCCTCCATTCTGGGCACACACGATGGATGGGATCAGCAACATGCATTTTGCGATTCCGCTGACCTCCGGTTATTACGCTGTCCCGTTGGGGTAAGCTGATCCACTCTCATGTTGATGCTGAGTGCATTTACAAATAACTTTCTCCCATGGAGAAAGTCACAACGAGGTGGGTAGACGGGGTCAAAGCGGGAGGTGAGAGTGATTACGTAATATGATGATGATTTTATCGCGCATCGCGTAAAAAAGCCCAACAGCGCTTTTATGAAGAGAATCCTAATGCCTAAAATCACATGCATACAGTACAAGACCACCCAGCATGTTGGATACACAGATCCATATTTACCTACTTGTGTGTAGGTTGATGACTGATGAGTGGGATTATACTTTTACTTTTTATAAATTATAAATGACCTGATATCTACCATCTGCTGCTATGCTGATGGCATCCCTACGTATTGTGCGTAAGGATGCATGCGTAATAATATAAATGGAATGCTCCGTAATTAATCTTTTTGCTACTTTTAATTTTAATTTTCGACTCTGTGTTAGTTAGTTTATGTTTGTATTTAACTTGACTTTCATTTGCTGTTCGTAGGCGTCATTTTACTGAATCCATAGTTGTTGATAGTTTGATAGGTCATGTATGAAAAAAAATGGATTTATGCTGTTTATGTCACAGGCCAAGAAAAAGAAATGAATAGACATTGATAAGCTAACGATAGTTTCAGGACAAGTAAAGTATTTATTTTTTACTGACTGATAATATATATATAATATAAATTGTTCTTTCTTTTAAATGCCACACACGCATCCTTTTTTCACCTGAAAGTAAAATGTGTATTTAACCAGTGTAAATAGAGATCGTACTTAAAAGCCCATTACAAAGCTTTAAAAATATATATAATATATAAAAAATTTCAATAATATTTAAATCTCTAACAACTCATAAGTTCTTTTCTTTCAACTAGTACTAGTACACAATACATATTTATGAATGGTGTTGGAAGTATATAATTTTTTGCTAAAAACAGTCCGGTTTTGTTTCTTTATAATTTTGATGTACTGGTATACAGTAGATAATTAAACAAATCATGTTAGAAAATGGCGTGTTTTTTAACAGCTTGAATTTTACGAAAAAGGATAACAATAATTTTCTGCGAATAAATACCTCTGTTTTACCAACATTTCTTTGGATTAAAAAAGGCTTTTGGAAATTGACCTTTTTGGGTTCATTTTTTACTGCAGCTAGGGTTAAATTAATAAATGCTAAATCTAATCAAGTTGATCTCTGGCAAATAAGATGATGTAGCTTCACTGTAGGGATAATACCGAGTCCGGGTTCAAAATCACGACAATGAGTAATTGACATTGCTAATTAAGAAGGAGAAGAACACATTCGCCGCTGTTTTCCTGAGTGCCCCGATCCGAGTATAATATGTGTAATGTCCAATTAACTGAATTACGGTCATATATTTTATAGTCACAAAGTTTCATGTAAGAAAGATATGAAAATTAAATGCTGTCGATGTCATCAACTAGTTCCGATTTTACGAAGTTAAGTCACATAACGTACTTTCGATCAACTGGTACATTGCTGTTGTATTGAAAAGTTCTGAAACACAATGAAAGCCGGTCAATATTAAGTTTCGGTTACGATTCGATTCCAAAAGTGTATGTTAAACCCAGACATTACAAAACAGACACACACACTATGATACACATTTAAATAGATTGAAGGAGAAAGTAGAAATTGTCTTTTGGTGAATTGATTGACGACAATGGAAATTGTATTGTATTTATTATTGTTTAAACTGACACTTAATATCGCATTAATCAATACACCATTTCCACATGTTTACGTTTCGGAGTTGCTAGTGCCTTCTTAATTACTGTCCAATCCTCCACGATATCTACGTCATTGAGCATGTACACTATGTAAGGTCCGGATACTGTCACTTGCTTCTTCTTCTTGTCCCCGAACAGGTCTATGGATTTTTTATTCTTCCGTTTTAAAGCAGTCTCTAGCCAGAGTTCCGAGGTAAAGTCGTTATTTCTGTCTTCTTCCAGCCGTCGAATTTTCTCCTCCAGTTCCGTTTTTATTGAGTCGTAGAGGAGGGCTTTTTCGCTCTGGAAATTATAATCAAGACAAAGCATTATAATTAAATTGTACATAAAACAAAATAAAATAGAAAGTTCTTTTGACATATCAGAAATTGTGTGGTTGTGGCGTACTTCGTAGTTCTGTTGAATTGCCAGTTCCTCCGCTTCGTATTTGTGATTAACATTTACTAGACGAAACTGACGAAGATTTGCTGTAACCTCCATGCGGGTTCTCATATTCTCTTGGAGCTGATCCAGTGGACCAAGATATTCAGCAGCTCTTCCTGCGCCAACTTCCTGCAGTTTCAAAGCAATCTGCGTACTCCTTTCCTGATACAATCTGAATAATAAATTAGTCAAAACAAAATTAATTAGAATGAAACTTTTTCATTTAAAACCAAAAACTAGAAACATTCTTGAAAGCTTCAGCGACTTACAATTCTCGAAGATATGTAAATTGCTTCTCTAAGTCGCTCAGATCTGTTTGGTACTCCTGTTTCCGGATTTCGGAGCTCTGCTCGTCCATTTCTAAAATGAAAACAGATAAAATTTTTATGAGAATTATTACTGGGAGTATTTTAAATGTCATGTATTACGCGATATCCTTCATCATGTTAGCTTTATCCCCAACGTTTGTCAAACTTACCAGAGCTATCCTCCGAATCCGACGAATCACTTGAGTCCGAACTAGTGGAATCTGAAGAGGACTCGTCCACCTCCATCGAGTTGGAGTCTGCCCCAGCAGCAGTACTACAATTGGCTGATTTGGAAGTTTCGTTGTTGTTAACACTGCTACTATTTGTACTACTATTATTAGTATTGTTGCTTCCGGAACCGGAGGCCCCCTCTCCATTCCCATTATTCGCTTTACTATCACTAGCACATTTATTATTGACGGAAGTTACTGAGTCAGTCCCAGGAGTTGGAGTTGCATCAGCTGGTTCCCCTCCTTCGGAGTTGTTCTCATCCACATCAACATCCATCGCCGCCAACCCACTCCCACTAGTCCCACTACAGCTGTTACCCCGGGTCCTAGACTGGGACCTTGTGGATGTGGAGGCTGATGAGGCTCCTCCATTTCCATTATTGTAGCCCCCGTTCATCACCATCCCATGATGACCGTTTGCTCTCCTACTAGACCTCGAGGACTTTTCCGTTATCGTCAGCGTCGACGAAGAGTTAGAACTATAAATGGAAGTATTATCCGCCTGATCCATCTTCCCCAAGGCTGACCTCAGCCTAACCGAACTCGCCCGTCCACTCATTTTTTCTTGCTAAACGACTAATTCTTAAACCTTAACTAAATCCCGATACTATCTATTCACTTTTAGTCCTTTTAAAATTAACTGCAATCTACCTTAAATTTTAAAAAATCCACTCCTCAGTCCTCACTATAATTTTTTTCACTTATTATTTTGTTAAATATATGTTTACCGCTTCCCATCTACTTTTCGTCAATTAGCTTTCTTTTTAAATTAACTCTAACTTAATCCTCTTTTAAATGCACATCAAATCCAAATTGATACGAATATTTCAAACTATTAGAGGTCCATCCTTTCCACATGTGTGAACATCGAACTAAGCTGGGGTGCATTTTTGCACTGAGTGAACTGTTCGTTGGAGGTGAAGATTGGAAGCGTCCCGCACAATATGTGTACGCTTACCAAATCACTGCAAACATATGATCGGATTACTATGATATGATAGCACGCTTGCTCACGCTACGCTGATGTGATGATGATGATTCATCAAATGCACTAGTTATTAGTAAACTCCATTTACATATTTTCTAGAAGTTTGTAAGTGGTTTGAAGTTTTAACCTTCTTCAAGACATTCCAGGCTGCATAAAGTGCACAGCTGATAAGACGACGACGCGCCACCTCCAATCCTTCAAACTATTTTTCTTGTATTCAAATTAGGGTAGTAAATCCACTAATTTTGCATATTTAGGGTATGTTAAGTACTCATCAGCATATAACAGTCAGACAGAATTCACCAAATCAGAGCTTCACTGGCAAAAGTTCCTCATCAATTGTCAATTGTCTCATCATTTATTGTAGAATCATCTGTTTATTGTTTACATACAAACAAATTCACTCATTCAACTTCTCACTTGGACTTAAAGACTAAGTATTGGACACTGCTGCAACTAATTAACTAATTATAATGAAATTGTGATGATGATGATGATCTTTCAACCCTTATTTCACATGAGCCCACCTAACAAAAATATGCTCATTGATCAGTAGTTTCCAGAACCGGGTTAGGGTCCCCAGTTGTGGGCAAATAACTTAGAAATTTTTTTGCCAATTTTTTTTTGACAATTAACGCCCCAATTTCTTTACACCAATCGACTCCAAATTCAATTCTAAACAACTTTTGCCTAGTAACATTTTCCCCAAAAATC
>JAQGAH010001919.1:0-10493 GCA_034696885.1 Lepidocyrtus paradoxus
TTTTTTCCTCCAGCCCTTTTGTTTTTCTTCCGTTATACGTTTATCGATCTCGGGATTGAGATGAAAAATAAGGGAAAGCCCGTTTCACGTGGGGGGAAATCATTCCAATAAAAAAGTGTACCTTCACGTTCCCTCTCCCCCTTATACTCTATCGTCTTCAGTGTAATATTTATTTTTATGAATAAAATTGATGATGTTAGTCGTTACCCCATTCAATTCAAATCTATGCGAAGGAAATGGCTAGATCCAATAAGGGCATGTGATACGCACACAGCCCATTCCGGTTGAATGGAGACAGTCTCCTGTGAATACTAATAAAAAAAATTGGGGGTGGAGAGGTTGAAGGTCCTCTTGTATCATCTATCATCATGATGATATGATCATGGTGGTGGTGGTGTCATATTGGCCTCGGGTTAAAGCAGTCATCTTTCACTCAGCTCTTCTCCTACAAGAGCCATCCAATCTCCATCGTCACAGCTCTTCGCCATGCCAGAGCAGAGGAAAAGGTAAGCCAGTTGGAAGATGAATCACTATAGCTTGCTCTCATACA
Organism: Lepidocyrtus paradoxus; assembly: GCA_034696885.1. Taxonomy (NCBI): domain Eukaryota; kingdom Metazoa; phylum Arthropoda; class Collembola; order Entomobryomorpha; family Entomobryidae; genus Lepidocyrtus; species Lepidocyrtus paradoxus. Next base: position 551 of record JAQGAH010001919.1, read on the forward strand.
GTGTGTGACTGTATAAAGTGGTTATCAAGTTGTAATTAAAAAATAACATATTCATCAGCCGAGTCCTGCCATCAGCAAAGTCAACTACTTTAAATACAGTGAAAGCATAACATTTTCCCTTCAAAACTAATATCATTATTACTCCATATCCACACTCTACTTAGTTGGCCAAAAGTTCCGTACAATTTCCTCCATTTTACTGGCATCCACGCATGTTTAAGCATCCTGCTCACTTATTACCTTAAATTAAGCTGGGGAAAAAAGTCAAAGTCATCTGCCTTGTCCTGAAATATGGCTATGGCCATACCTAAGCAAAGTATTTTACTTTGATTAATTACACCAGGACAATAGGCAATGACTGTGCGTTGTTGTTGTGCAAAGGCTGGTTTTTAAGCATGCCTAGCATTGTTATTTACATATTATGGCTCGAGTCCTTAACTGACTTTCTCCCTAATTCATTAAATTTCCGTTGAGAACAGACAAACAGAATGGCCATACACACAATATGGTTGTGATACGGCCAGTCATCTGCCATGGCTAGGGTTCTGGAGGAAATGAAAACTTTTTTGTTTATTGGGTCTGGCTTGCGATGGTGGATAAATGCGCTCAAATTTTCCTAGACTTTCTATAACCGTTAGGCATGGTAAACATGTGTCAATCTAATTAGCCAACTTTTGGAGATGTAGTAACAGAATTTATGTAATTTTAGCTAAAGCCTGTTAAACTCAATTAATATACAGGGCTGGGCCTAAAAAAAAGTGTGCTTGGAAGATTTATTTAGTTATCTATTCCCATCCATCTTCCATTTGCAGGGACCAGAGCCTTCCCTATGCACACTTACTTTCACGAGATATTGTACATAGCCAGTTACACTCATATGAAGAGAAAGAGTTAGGAATGTAGAGAGGGAGAGATAGAGAGACCAACACAAGAGGGGGAAAACTTTCTCTGGTCTGGAGAGAAAACATGCCTTATTTTACAGCTTGCTGGAGTGGACTGTTGTGCACTTGGTCTGAAAACTGGGAGTATATGGACAAGTGAGAGACTTTGTGTGAGTGTCTGTAGCTAACTTATCTCTGTAACAACATCACATCCCATCACTCACCCATTTCATTTGTTTCCTGTATTGAAATCCGCCAGTAAAAATGTGAAACACGACGGAAGAGGAAGAGCAGCATCCTCGACCCTTTCGGAGTGTCTGTCTTCCTACTCCCATATCTTTCAGTGAAAGTTAAATGGGATGGAATGAGGAGGAAAAAGCTCAGCACATATATGTACTGTTTTAGAGATTTCCCAATTTGATCTCCTTTCCCCATGTTCTCCTGTATCTGCTGTTCCTCTTCTGAAGAACTTTTTTCGGGAGAGCAAAACTTTTTCTGATTAATTAATTGGAATTCCTCCGAGTTAAACAATCCCATCTCATTTCCTTCATTTCATCTCAGACTGGGAATCATTTGTTTAAAGTTTGGAGGGAAAAAGTTTTATCGGGAAATAAAATAAATAAGGGGTTTAGACGGGAAGGAGGGAGTGATCATGTTTCCTTTGATAATCATCTTGATAAGGATGGACAACGCAGTTTGTGCTATACTTACATTTTGGTATATGGGCATGCTAAATTCAATCTTCTCCAGACGGAGAGGAAAGATAAGAGTGGAATAAATGCTTTTAAAATTCCAACAGATTTCGGTAAACTTTCCCAACTTTCCCTTATCTAGGTGGAGCAGTTTTTGCAGATCATTGTGATTAGGTATGATCGCATATCCAGAGTCATCCACCTTTTTGCAAGTTTTACTTCTTGCCATTAGCCATTACTCGTGAAATTGCTCGTTCCAGCCACAAACGGAATCTTTGTTACATGCTTAGGTACTTTAAATGAAATGGGACTTGTTATGGAGTACTTATATAAGTGGCTCTGAATATTTTTCATTCCCTTTCAATTCTACATGCAATACGGCAATTCCTTTTATGTGTGCTCCTTCCTTGTCTACACAATTAGATAAGACTTTCCCTTCCGACCATGGGTAGGCTTCCTCCTTGAATCATCATCAGACGTGACAGCTCCAAGCAAACTAACAAAAGATACGCATGGAGACGTGCACTAGGAGAAAAAGATGTTTGGGTTGATAATGGGCCTAGCACAATTTCCTATACAATCCAATTCTATCCATTTCCATTTATCCTCCTCCAGTTTTCAATCTTACTTAAGTAGATTTCCACCTTGAGAGACTTGAGCGCTTGCCTTCAAGACGTACATATATCAGATCAGGTCAAGTTTGTTCTTTCTTTCCCTTATTCCAGCCCATAGCATAAAGACAAGAGGTAGGATAGAACAAGCTTTTTGTTAACTACTTCCCTTTTCCCTCTTGAGAGAGATGTTGTATTGAAGTGTTTGCAAGGGAGTGACTTTCCCCCGTACACTGAAAAGTAAATGATGAGGAAACACGCTTTCTTGAAGGAGATGGAAGGGAAAAGATGAGTTAATTAGCAATTAGTCACGTTCTCTATCTCCAGTTATTTTCCATTTCGCACAATGTCTCCCTTCTTAAGTAAAAGGTTCCACTTTCCACGTATCATTCTGGAAGGTAATAACGAACAGACACCCACCACCACCACCATCCAACCCATGAATACATTTTTGAGCTATGATCATATATCATTTGTGCAAAAATTATATGCGTATTTCTCTTATAAATATATTGCCACCTCGGCTTCTTCAAGAAATCTCGGTTTGGTCCGAACTATACTTAAGTTTCTTTAAAAATTCAAGATGGAAAACGAGAATAAAAAAAATTTGTGTGGAGCGGTGTTTTTTTTCTCCTCCGTCGTAAATTTCTTTTCATTTCCATTTCTTCTTCCTCCCTCATGTCCTTCGTGGCTTTGGCTTCGCCTCGCTCCATCTTGGTTTGGGTGACCTACATCCAGACTAGGAGCTGGGAAGAGCTGAATGATGTAAACAACTTGGGAGATCAGACCAGAGACCAGAGAGTGGAGTCCTTCCTGGAGAACAAAAAGTGGGATTGAAATAGCTAGCATTATATATGTACATAAATATACAAGAAGAACAGAAGGGGAGAAGAATGGAACTCATTCCATTTTCAAATTATCACGCACGCCTGCATTCACATCTTCACAAAAAAGGAAAGGATTTGCTTCCACGTGTTCCCTTTTTTCATACGTTGGTTTTTCAACTCTCAACCTTAGTTTGGGAGAGAAAAAAGGAAGACATGTTGGGATATATCCCTACACATGATCCATGTTGATAATGATGATTAAGCTGGAACCGGTAGTCGCCCAAATACGCGCGTTCCGAATCCGCGCGTTTTCAAAAATTTTCAGAGTCCAACTTGTCGTTGACCCGACCGAATCCGCGCCTTTTTGTTAAATCATAATTAGCTCAGCAAGTGGTTTATCACAGCCTCCCCGTTCCCAAAAGGAAACCGAGGATTTGGAGAAACAGGAGGTTATTGTGATTTAGCAAGTTTTTTTTTTCTCTCTTGGAAATCCTTGCAAAAGACAGGATTAATTGAATTAATTATGCATGAATATAAATGACTCTTATCCCTCTTCCCCCATATCATCAGCATCAGTAGCAGCAGCATCCTTCCTTGAATAAAGAATTAGCAAAAACCAGCTACAGTTTTTTTTCATACATTTATGTTTTCTTCACTAAAGTCATGGCTTTTCTACGAAACGAGAGTAATGAAAGGAGCCAGCCATGGGACATCCATGTCAGAAGAAGATACCTCCTCGGGCATACCCAGATAAACGAAAACTAAACAATCACATGCATTCTTCTCCTAAAAAAGAAAACTGGGAAGGGACATAAATCTCCTTATCTTTATTGTCGCGAATGAGGAGACACGACACTAAACGAGCGACACTATCCGCTTGTGGAAACAGCCAGGGTTATTAAGGACGAGGAGAGGATGACGGGAAAGGGACTCCCCCAGTTTGTCGGGATACTTTTTTCCCTCACTTTAAAGTTGGAAGTGATGTTTTCATTGTCAACCTCATCGCACTCCATTACTTACCATTCCAAATCGGATCCCTTTCCTCCTATTGTTCCTCCAACCGCTAGGGCCACCACTTGAACATGAATGAACACTTAATGAAGAGGAGGGCGGTTGACGTGATCAGGAAGGTCCTATTATCTAATATTGGTTCACTTATGGGTACAACTGAACCAGAACCCAGCCTTGGGGCACCATCATCATCACCATCACCACCTTATCAGTACCGTGGAATAGCTGGATAATATTTTCCCGAAGGTTTCTGAATCCAGGTCATCATGACGAGCATAAAATACCTATAATAATAGTAAATGAGCTTCGATGGCGGTAGTTATTGCGGTGTGGTGGAGGTAGTGGCGGTTAGCATTGTCGGTGGGAGAAATGACCATCCATCTAAATTACAATCCCTTAACAGCCATTTCGCCAGTTGAGTTTTTAGACTCATGTGCAAACCAGACCGTGTCCATGTCCCTTTTAATGTTCTGATCCGTTCCATATATCTCCATCCTGGTAGGTTCTGTGGGAATGTGAATTGGGAAGGAAAAGTTCTCGTTTTTTCGGTGCGTATAATTCCTTCTCCTTTTCACACACCATTTCCCCCCGCCGCCATTAATACCGTTGGTTCCATTATATTCGAAAAACGTCTTAAGTACTTTTCCTTCTGCAAACTCATTTTGACTGGGGAATATGTTTTTTCTTAGCCTTTTATGGAATAAACAAAAAAATATAAAAGGGGAAGGGAACTGAAAGGCGAAGGCTTTCACCAAATATGCGGAATTAGATTGAAATGAACGCCACACTCTGGTAATGCCAATTGTATGGCTGGGAGTTTTGAGTGAAATGCCTTTCCTTTAAGGAAAACTGAACGAATGAATGAAGATCCACGCAAATGAGTACAATGGGAGATGGATCACCATGAACAAGTCCATTGCAAAAGCTATCGTATATAATGGTCATAATTAAAATGGAGATTAATGGTTTTAATATCGCTTTTGATGGAGCATTTCATTAAAAGTATGTTTTAATTGTGGAAGACGGCAAGAATCTTTCATATCAAAAAGGGAGTATGAATTGAATTAAAAGTTTGTCAAAAAAAGAGGCAATCCCTTTTGAGCATCTGCGTACACGCCAACTTTCACTTTTCTTGCTAGTTTAATTACCATCATTTGAATAAGACACGAATTGCAAATTCTTCACAAGGGAAGGAAAATAATTTGTTACTGTAACCTCCCGCCCCACATACATAACATCTTGCAAATTGCTGACAAGAATGTTCCAAATTAGTTTTTAAATATGTTTTTTTTTTCTCTTCTAAACTATTTATACCCAGTCGACAGCCGAGATGAGAATTTCGCAACATCTGCCTTCACTGACTTTCACCACATTTGTTGGTTCCTGATCTTAAAGATGTTCTCAAATTTTTTATAGCCCTCATTCCATTCCCATACTTTCTAGGTTTTTTTGCATTTTGCTGGGAATGGAAAAAAAAACTTTACAAATGAGCATCGATCCAACCAAACCACCAAAATAGGAGGAAAAGGACCATTTAAAATGGTGGAAGTTATCGTGCTGTAAAGTACGTTCGGGGTAGGGCTGGATGTAGAGCATTTTACTTATCTTTGAAGAAACCACACACACGCCATGAGACAAAACCATAGCACTTTTGGTTCCTTGCCTTGATGAGGTGGTGGCTACTCCATTTCTTGGTTCCATTAACTTTTCCCTCAAGTGGTTCCTCGTACAGTTGTCTTATTCTTCTTCACATATTTCATAATGACGGGAAGGGAGAAAGTAAAAGCGTTTAATTCAAATGAGAGGAAAAAGTTTAATTTTTTGTGCTTCGCTCACTCCGCCTTTTCAGCATCTTGGCAAAAATATTTAGATCAGACTGATTTTATAATGTATGCATATGTACAATTAGAACTAATATATGAAGCTGTATATTGCGTTCTCAAAAATATAATAGATTTTTTAGAATACGAATGAAAGTCTTTTAAAAAGCCTTTTCATTTTTATACTCAGGATTTTAGTTGTTGAAGATGATGATGATGATGATGAGAGGAAACATTTAGTTAAATTTTCCCCCGAGATTATTTTTAACAACTTTTTTTTCCACATTTTTTACGCAGTTGTGGCACACTTTTTTATAGTTGGATAGGTTTTTTTTCTGCTGCAGGACATTTTTATCTTAGCTGGTTTCCCTTTTCTGACCCTACCTACACATCGGGTTCTATACATACTATTTTAGCAGACAAGCTCGAAGGGACAAAAGTCGTTTCTTTGAGGAAAAAACAATATAAATAAACGGATATTCCCTCTATCGATATGACATGCTACGCAATTTGAAATTCGTAATTGCGCAGTGTACTCTACCATGACCTTTGACCCACTTCCGATCATACATTTGTACCAATTTTTACTCTGGATAGAGGTTAGGTCAATGCTAACCTATTAGAGCAAACAGAATTAAATTCTTTTTAGAACGGTTAGACAGTTACGTCCTTACGGGCGGACGGACGGACAGACAAGCAGTCAGCAATCTCAATACATACTTAGCTTGTGAAAACCCCCGAGTATAGGTGAGCTAGTCCTTCACAATAAAAAATGATAATTTTCTTCAGGCTACAAAATCCTTCTCCTCAATTGAAATTCTCACTACAACGGTGTGTACTGCGTAAATCATACAGTTCCAACTCAAAACACAAAAAGAACCGTTATAAACGCGTATAAAACGAAACGACCATCCATTTTGTTCACAATAACGCCAAGAACCTCCAGCCTTCAAAAAGCAAGACCTTAACTCCAGAATTTTTCACCCTTTTATCATCACGTCCTAACGATACTTCAAAGACCATTCACCCACTTTCTCCAAACTGTATCGAAATCATATCACATCCATAAGAAATTCATAAGGAACCCCGTTTCCCCTCCAGAAAATAGTTTTTTATATTCTCATGTACTTCCTCACATTACATATTCCGTATCAAATCACATCATAACCCAAAGATGTTTATGCCTGCCAGTAAAAATCTCAGTAAAAAAACGGAGCTCAATCCAAATAACCATTTTTTGACTATAATGACAACGGACTGGAGCGTATCTGGAGCAAGAGCATAGTTTATATGACGCTGTTTATGTTATCCCTATATTGCCACATGCTTCCAATAAATATTTTTTTCCAACCATCCTTCCCCCACTTGTGAGAGAGCAGAAAGATCCAAACCGACAGCCAAACAAGCCAGCCAAACCCACTGTAAATAGCCGGGTAATAAATAAGGAAATGGAAATAAGCCGTTTATTTTCTCATGCGCTTTCCCCCGCATCCCTTTAAACTAACTGGAACCTTATCTAAGCTCAAATTATGTCAGAGTAGTTTACATGATCATGTCATATAAGGAAGAAAGTAGGTCCTTCTGAAGGTAGCTGCGACGAGGACTGCTGCTATATCCATGCATATGGGACTATTCCCTGTCGCTCGTCTTAGTGGGCGCAGTTGCTATTTACCATCAACATCAACAATTTTATCCGCACTTTTATGGAAGGGACAGGGACCATAAGCTTCTCAAAATGGGGATATTATCGTAGACGAAAGTATATCGCCTTTACTTTCACTACTACTCCCTTTTTATTATTTCAGACACAAATATACATAAAGTACAGCAAAGTAAATATATAATAGAATGCCCAGCAAGCCGTATCGCGCCGACCCATCTGCGAGGAGTCTTTCACTCAAACTGAAAATTCTTTTTGACACTGTTACCATCTTCCCCCTCCTCGTACTTAGGTCCCTTTTGAAAAAAATACAAGTTTTTTTCAAGCCATAGGAAAAAAGAGAAATTGTAAGCCTTTTTATGGTGTTAAACGAAGGATAAAGTTCACATTATAAACAAGTTGAGTGATCCTCATATCCCCCGTATATAACATATGGGAGGGTATACATATTTGGAAGGATAATGGGATCATTCTAACAGGGCATCAGCGTCGAGCACCCAACGCGACGTACCACTTCGACTCTACCCAAGTGAAAACTGAAGAACAGATATGAATACCTAAATATGTAGGGAAGTAGGGAAAAAATCATGTCTTATGATTTCCCTTTGAAGAAAATACACCTACACAGGGACATGGAAGGTTTTGCAAAGACATTTTGGGATTTTTTTTTGCTTCAGGAGAAAACGTAAAACTTTCTAAAAATGATAATAGTAGGTAGCTACCTATAAGTTGCTACAAGGTATCTATAATAGGAGGAAAAAGTGGTCGCTAGGTTTAATGACTGTGACGCTAACGATCACACGGTGTCACTATACTTTACCCACCCACCCCGAAAAAAAAAAGATCTACAGTAATGTAGTGGGAGAAGGAGACCAGGGATCCCAATGAATGAATGAATGTTGGATGCGCAATGCCTAGCGATTTCAACTACTCCAGCTAATGCGGTATTTTATTGAGGGAGTGGAGAAAAGTGCTTATAATCATGTCGTAAGATTTTTGAAGAAAAAAAACAACTATATTCGAACACTGTGGTAGGAAGATATGAACTGGACGGTGGAACAGAGGAAAATAATAGGCGCGAGGAGAAATGATGATGACAGTGACAGAAATCAGGATATGTGTTTATATAAGTGTGCCACTACTTAGCCATGTCGGGGAATTGGGAGTTCACTCAAGAAAAAAATAATTGCTTGAAATATCTTTCTTGCTTTGGATGGCCCGAAAAGTGTTTCAAGTGTAATATTTTCCCTAATGGAACGAGCTATATATGTGTTCTGTGCTGGCTAAAGTGGGTTGTAGAAATGGGACTGATGATGTGATAGTGATGGCTGATGCTGATGGCTATTAAGGAGAGCAAGCTAGTCGTCTTGAGAGAATTCTCAATCAGTCAAACTTGAAGAATTGTGTTTGAAATGGGGAGTAAGTGCGAGCAAGTGGTGATTAGTAAAGGAAGGTTTGTGCGTGGGAGAAATTGGATGCTACATTTAATTTTTTCTGGGGATTGGAATGGAATGGGAGAAGGGAAGCTGAGAAGTAATACTACACGCTGTGCATATAATCCTTTCATTACAGATGTTATACGTATGCTAAGGGCTGCTTGGAGTTAAAATAAGGTGAAAAAAATGACATCTGCGTACTTTCACAAGGTAACTGACACTGGTGTTGGGTGGGTGAGGATAGAAGGATGATGTATGGAAAGGTAGATGAATTGTGTTATCCAGACTTTTGATCTTTGAAAAGTTTTAGTCATTTCATATCATTCGACTCTCCCTGTTGAGAATATAGGGGCAGCTCAAACTTTTAAAAGTTATCCGCAGGTATAAGCTGTAATCCATAAAGGGGGAATTTGCTATGAGCAACTTCGACTTTCACCTTTTGACTGATGGCTGATGTGAGATAAAGGGGGTTTGAAATGTTCTCGATCGACGAAGGAAAAAAAAGTGCGTTGGTTGTAATAGGATTGGAAAGTTGTAGCTAGTACGCATAAAGTCATTGAACTTTTTTTTTAAATAGAGGAGGAAGAAATATATAAAGTTTACAAGGATACTTTTTAGCTCAATGGCAAACATTTTATGGCATGGTGAATAGGGAGTGATGGATGGATCACTGAAAGGCGAGGAGTTGTGTGGATTTGCTTGCGGAAATGGAGAGCTGGAAAAGGCTTTAAAAAAGTTTTTTTTTTCAGCTGGGGAGTCTCATTCTTGGAAAATAATGAATACAGAAAATGTAAATATTTATTTGGGATTCATACGAGCACGTGTACGTATGTATGCAGTAGTCTATAAAGCCTCTAGTTACTCTGGGATATTCCCTGAATTGCTTCATGCGATACGCAGGAAGAAATTGAGTTGAATTTGATTGGAATGGACAGGAAGAGAAATAACTTAATAAATCTAATATAGCCGTGTAGCAGTTGAAATGTTTATTTTTTTTGTGTATCC
>JAQGAH010001920.1:0-10493 GCA_034696885.1 Lepidocyrtus paradoxus
CACTTCTCCATTATCACATCATTATATATTTTCTAAAATAATTTGAGCTTTATGATTTTAAACTCACCCAAGTTATACTTGGCCTAACTGAGATTGGTGGAGATTCCTATTTCCCATCCTTCGTGGAATGGGAGGAGGATGCACTAAAATTTTGAGAAGAGAAATGACACGATTATTTCTCTATCTCTCTCTTTTTCCAATTCACGCCGGATATCATAATAAAATAAATGATTTCAAAATGTGTTTTTTGTGGATAAATTTATTACCTTTAAGCCGTGCATATAGCAGTTTCCAAAACTCTAAGTTTTTTAGCTTGGCTATTTCCAAGCATGAACAAAATTATAAATATCAAAAAAACTCTGGAGCAAAAAAATATTAAATAAAATTATAACTTCACAATTCAAGATCCAGAGCAATACTGAAGCTCTTGGATTTCTTTCAGGTAGGAAAAAGCCAAAGTTTCTTCCAGAGACAAAGCTCTCACCGAGGGAAGAAGCAAGAAAAAGATATCTGCATAATTGTCTTAATTGATGACATTTTGAGTCATATGCTGCTCTGTCACTCTAAGCTTATTTCATGTCAAAAATGAGATGGGAATATCAATGTTGAGAAATTATCATTGATTTTTTTTCTTTGTGAGAAATAGTGAATGCTTCTGGACTTCTGGACTGCAGGTCAAAAGGAAACAACTCAATTCTCATTCAGAGATTGAACCTCAAATAAACTAAAAAATTAAGAAGCAGGTATTTTGCATAATTTCTTTAATTGGTGACATTTGAGCTCTATCCTGCTCTGTCAGTTTAGTGTTTTGTTTGTCAAAACTTGACATGGGGAAATCAATGCTGAAATATTAACATTGACATTCCTCTCCATCATCACCAATTATTTCATGTTCCCTTTAAAAGCGGAATCAATGATAGTGGTTCAGGTGGATGACCACCGATGATGATGGAAATGGAAAAATACTAGCATACATCATCAACATAATATGAATTTAACCTGAAGTGTAACAAAAGGCATTTTTGTTGCACTACAGTATGAACGAAGGGAAAAAGTTAAGATGGGAAAAACGGAATGAAGCATGAAGGCTTTAGCAAGTGGTGGCAGCGTTTCCCTCTGACCATATCACTTTTCTCCGTACTTATTTTTCTTCACGTCTCTGGAATTGTGGTAAATATGCACTTATGTATAGGGAAAGCGTGTGTGTGTACCTCTAAAAGCGCGAGTCACTTGTAATAGTGGTGACATTACTCATCTTCTCGTTTCCCCTTGTCAGCCAACTCAAGCCGCATGCTAATGAGTTACCCCTACCACCGTTACCACTCCTTACACTTCCCCTGCTTCTTATTTCTCATCTTTTGCGTGTAAGTTTTCTTCCTTATATCTAATTGAGTCACATCAAGCAGCGGCATGTCATGAAGAAGCTCCCGTCTTCCCCCCTACTTTCCTATTCAGTCCAAGAGCCAGCATTTGGAACGAACGAGCTGGGGGAAAGGAAGAGGAGCAGTGAGGCTCGGGAGAAGACAGGAAAAGGAAAGAATGGAAGACGGTTAGTTGTTCAACCACACAAGTACAGACATTACTCGCTATGCTTATAGGGACTTCAACAGTTAATGAGCCACATAGCTCATTCCAAACTTATGTAGAAATATTGTGAAGGAGAGTGGAATCTCACACCAGAGCAAAATGTACTTTCCCCATCAACCTAAAAGAGATCAAGCTCAACATACCTTAACTTGTCATGCCCTTTTATATAGTGTTGCTCCTGTTATGCCATTCCGCCGAAAAAAGGCTTTCCCTTTTGAGGGCTAGTTCCCTGGAAATTCTTCACTGTTAAGTCAGGGGAAAAGCATATTATCACGTATTTATTCTTTTTTCGCACTTTTGACGATTTACCAGCATCAGTAATTTGTTGTGTATGAAAGAGGGACCGACTCACATCGTGTTCTTTCATCGAACCAAGAATCCCGCTCACCTTTTAAATACACATAAAATATGCATGTCATCTCGCCCTGACAGCAGCTCTCAGCTCCAGCGGAATTATCAACTTCCACTGTGATCAACATTGTGTTGACGTAAAGCTGTGCGAGGGAATGAAAAACTCATCTTCAGTCTCATGCCTCCTGACTTTCCAACACCAGCCAGGAGCAACCTTGGAGCAATCAGTTCATGGTATTAATTTACAGTGTCATTTTTTAGGGTTTCATCGCAATTCCATTTATAATACAAACTAGCGGATGGGTTGAGTAGGGATGAAGGAGCACTCCCAAGATGTGAACTTCAATTTATAAAGCGATTGACAGCTTTAAGAAGGGGACCTCATTGTATCATACACGCACCATATTGTATGCTATAGTGAAAGTCAATCGCTTGTTGTTTTACTTCCCGAAGAAAGAAAAATCTGAAAGGGAAATTTTTTTGATCTGCTGTATTCTATGGAATATTATAAGATTTTTTCTGACAAGTCCCCTTTTGAACAGGTTTATTGCTATGATACTTGTAATATAAAGGGAAAATTTCAATGACAAATATGAAAATTATGGGAGACATATGAGGGAGTTTATCACAGCTGGTATGAGATTCGATCCCGCTTCCAGTACAGATGTGAGTTTTTTTTTTAGTTCTTTTGAGCCTCCTACTTTTTATAAAGTGAAGGTGTCACAGAGTGACTTGACATACGATGGAAGCTGGTGAATTATTATGGAGATATTTTCATCGTTTTACAATGAGCTCTTGAGAGGAAAACGGGGGGAAGAATGGTGGCAGCGGTGCAAACAACCGATGAAGCCATAAAGGTTGAACGCACATGCTAGGCTGGGTTTTGCTTTGAATCATTTGTTATTTCTAAATTGTATATATATTTTGAAGAAAAGCTCGGGAAAAAAGTCGATTGACTTTGTCGACTGAGACGTTTTTCTAGAAACTTGGTGATTATGAGTGACGAAATGGTTTTTGGAAGGGCATTGCCCAAAAAATATTCGGATTACTGTATTATCTTTTGACAGTTAACTTTTGAAAAGACAAATGAAACGGTTTCAGAAAAAACCACTGATAATAACAGTTAAAAGTTAAGCTATCTAACTATCAAGGTTATTTAGCGACTGCAGTTAGACTACATCGATTCTGCACTATTGACCACTCATAAACTTTAATGACATTTGTGTAAGTATAATTCAGGTGCTTCTGTAAGCAGCATTCTTCCAAAAACAACCTAACGTAATTCACGTAATAAAAGGCATCTTCCAAAAATGGGCACTAGTGCAACGGCTCCAACTTCGCTATCTATTCATTATTACCCACTAATGCAATTTTTTCGAACAGAAAGCCATCTCACTCGCCTACCTCACTCCAGACACTTTCCCAACTAAAAATTTATATTTGACAATGCATTCCCAGTTACTAACTTAAGCACACATTCATCCAACCGATAAGCATTAAAATGGCCTTCGCATTTCACTGCATAATATGGCGGTGAGCAGGACGAAAAAAGAGCCATTATTACGTCGCTTGCGCCTCCCTCAATATTCTCGCTTTCATTCCTGTCATCATCCTCTTAATCGTCATGATACATAGCTCCATCGTCATTTCGAGAGACATCATCACCGTTATTATCATTATCATTATCGTAATCGTCAGCTGAAATGAGTGTTCGCATTCTCAAATAGTACATAACGCGGTCTGAAGTTCAACTTGAAATACTTGCAGACATGGCTCATCGCAACATGTAGACACATGCCGTTTCATACCCAGATAAATGGCTTACAATAATATTTCAATTGTCAATTTTAACTGACTTCTAAATTAAGAGTCTTTTCATCATAGTTTTGTCCGATAAACCACTTTGTTTTGTGCGCATATCAACGTACATTAATTTTAGGCAAGCATGCGTAGGAAAAATAGGGGTCACATAAAGGTCAATAACTTTTTACTGCGTTGATTTAAATACAAGCAGTTATTTTCGCATAATCAAACCAACTTTTGTCATGGTTTTAGAATAAAAGTCTCACTTAGCCCCATAATGCGTATATTTGCTGTTAAAGTGGGTACGATGGAAGGAGGTATTTCAAGTTGAACTTAAGGACTCGATAACTGAATGGATGCGAACACTGTCGAAGGGGCTTTTGGTCGGTATTTCACGAAATAAAGCCCATGTAGATACGCTGGGGCATATAAGTTTCTCGAGAAAAGGAATTGAGCATAATGACGCGGCATTCGGGTGAGTGTGTTCGCCCACTCAAGTTTTGGAATTCCAGTCATCAGTTTAATTCTTGAATCTCAATTGGAAATTTTTACAATTTTCTTCTCATGTTTCATCCTTCTCCGTCCCAACTCTTTCTCTCCTCCTCCTTCCCTTTCTCTTCCCTTTCCCTTTCGTTGACAGTGACTGTCTCATCTGGCCAATATGGATGGAGACATGCAAAGAAAAACAGTTGTTAAGTATTTCACAGGATAATATATCCCTTTCGTGAATATATTTGAGGAAGGAAGGGACGCATACTAAAAGTACTCAAGCAGGGCTAAAAGTGGAGCTTAAGTGAAGGAATTTTGGTAATGATGTCTTCTAATTCAGGCAGCTGTACAAGGGAGGAGAGTGTGCAGAGAGACACACGGACTTATCATTATTTCCTTACATTTAAATGGTTTGATTTTCTTCCTTAATATGAAATTGTAGTGGGGGGGAGTGAAGCATGCATAAAAAGTAATTCTTATAAGATACTTCACCCAAGTTGTTAAGACAGACTCATCCGGACGTTAAATAAAAATTCAGTAGTTTTGAGATAGTTCCGTTGCCAATCTATTACCCTCCCATCTATTCCTAATTTCTATTTTCAGTCATTATTACACAGAAGGGGCATGCTAATCTCTTTCCTTACCTACTGGTACAGTTTTTCCAGATTTTCTGCACTTTTGCAGAATGGGGAGAAGAGCATACTTCAATATTAGTACTCACAGTTTAATTTAAATTCCTAATTTAGATAAAAACTTGCCCTCTCTCTGTTCTCAAGATAACATTTGTCTTTCTGCTAGCACGTAGCAGGGCTTCCTACTCATTTAAATTCGTTCTGTATGTATATTCATACATATATCCCTTAATGCATGCAGATTTAAACAGCATCTAGGTAGTTATTTCCTACTTCACACACTAATAAAATACGTCTTAACAGTTTAGAAGTGATTGAATAGACACTCGTTAAACGAAATGGTTGCAATTATCAATCTCAATGGGAGTTCGAATTTGATACTGACATAGGCAACCAAACTTCCGAATGAATAGGCACTCCAATATATAATTAATTCGCAGATTCCTCCCTAAATTTTTAGCAGTTTTGTTGTGTTCTAGCTAAACATGAGTTTTACGCAGGATTGATTGAAATAACAGGCAAACGCCCACTACCATTTTTTAAAGTTCAAGAACAAGAACAAAAACTCAACTTAAAAACTTATACAGTTTTTGAGTTATTATCATGCATTTAATGAACATTTTTGAAATGTCATATACATTAGCTTAGTGTACACTAAAGTTGTACTCATAATCCTGTACAAATCAAACAAACAAAGGATTAGCCTAGACCAAGTCAAGCAGCTACTGAAGATTTACAACTCTACCTTGACAATACTTTGTGCAAATAATGTTGGCCAAAGACTAATTCCGCAATTTATCCACATTAGCTACAACACTGTTCATCTCAGCATGCCCCATATCTCAGTCAATCAAAGGAGAACAGCCCAAAAAAAAGAAACGTAGGACATGGGAGGAACCCCAGCATGCTCATAAATAAGCTTTTTTTTACTAGTTTAATAAAATGATTGAGAAGCGTATTAATAAAATGTATGCGTGCTCCGTAGACTCTCTTACTGGATTTCCGTTATGTGTCAACAAGATGAATGAACCAAGTTTCTCAAAGGCAAGCTAATGAAACGAACCGGGAAAAGGGAATTGGGATGAATGCTTTTTTTTTGCTTGCCATCATCCGCACTACAGAGCTAATCCTACGTTGCAGGTCTACAGAAAAGGAGTAGATCAACCAATTCTCGGAAAAATATATCTGCCCTCTTGTCCAACCATCTTGTTCCCTTTCTTTCATTTTCCCTCTGCACAAATTGATCAATTGAATTTTTCATTTTGGCTTCTTTTTGACTTGTTATGGATATATGCACGCATTCATCTCCCCAAAAATTACCCTTCAGGATTCAGCAACTATTTCCGGCGAGAAGAGAAAAGGCTAAATGGACAAGCCCAGAAATGTTTTATTCTGCTATTGTAGTTTTTTATGGAGTGCAGTTGGCAAAATGAGGAATAGGTAGGAATGAGAAGTGTATTATAATAAGTTTTGCAAGTCAAAGGATTTCTATTAAGTTGTAGGATATCCGATCTGGATGTCCTTGGTTTAGACAAGGACTTTGTGACTTTGTGACTTTGAGCATTCGCTGTTGATTATATTTTTTTTAACAAGTCAGCCTCTTCAATAGCATTTGAACCAGCTTAAATATCAATGCGACTGCAGTCTCCCTCTTTATGCATGGTATTGAGTTAGAGCGTTTAACTTAATTAAGAAATTTTGAAACGACTGGTCTAACTAATTATAGCAACTTTCGGTAAAAATCTCCTAACCATAGCCAGATCAATGTCTGTACAGGAGTTAATTGACGGAATGGGCAACTCAATTCAACGAACTCTTTATTCTCCCCATTCTGTCCAAAGTAAGACCCTTCCTTATCACTACTTTCTAATTTGACTGAAACTGACGAGTATATGCACCGGCCTGGTGCCACCACACCACACTTGTAGCATTTTGTTGCTGTGTGCATGATTTTGGCACACTATTCTTCTGTGATCAAGCTCGGATTTAAAAGAGCCACTAAATCATGCAAACTCTACAGCGCTGATGACAGAGGTAGCTCACGTAACAACACTTAATATGTTCTCTCGCAAAGATACGCATCGTCGTATTCCCATTTATGTTGTGAGCTTCCCCGAGTTCATTTTACTTATAATTTAGTGCCATTATACTGGATGGATTTTCATCCCAAAGATTTAAATTTTAGCTCAACGAGCACCACATGCATTAATATGCTCTTATCTGTACATTCATTTCCACGGTTGACCATAACCCACCACTTAAGGCTTGTCAAGAGCAGGTAATGCAACAATGCATGGGAGAGGAACTGCGATAAAAACTAAAGCACTTTAAGAGAATAGAGAAATTCGATGACGAAACTCATAATTCTTTCTGACACTTTTCCACCACTCGTAAATTATTTTATTCAAGTTTTCTCCTTCCCCCCTCTACCGAAATCTATATTAGCCGTGAATATTAAGCTTGTCAGAATACTCGAAATGAAGCTCCACGGCTGAGATAAGTACCTCAAAACCTCATTTCACCATAATAAAATGCTACCTGTTAAAATAATCCTTCTAGCTTCGAGGAAAAGGGAAAGTGGATAAAAAAAACAGGGCAGCATAGAACTCCAAATGAATTGCAGTTGCAACCATCTGAATACAAAAGGCTCTCATTCTAGTCTATTTTTTATGATTTAATAAATTTTCAGTTTCATCAAAGCAAACTAAAGAGAAAGTATCCTGTACAGATGCAGTGTGCACTTAAATATGCAAAATACATTATACCGTCATCCTGTATCATTCTTGAAGATAATTTAACAGCCAACCGACACATTGAATTATGTAAACTAGGAAAGCCTCGCATTGTTCTCATCCTTCCATTTTCACTTTCCCTTGCAGAAAGTTTTGCTTTCTAAACTTCCCTTCCCCTACTTATTCCTCAATATCGAATACATTTAAGGGAATGATGTTTACATGAAATTTTAAAACCAAATACTTTCCTGTATTGATAGCAGTCATCCCTTTCCGTACAGGCTTCCAGTTCTAGTGAAAAGGGTAAAGTTTGCCGCAACCTGTTTCATAAATATCCTTGAATTATTTTCTGCCCCAACTTTCAACTGCATAAAGGAGGAAAGTGGAGGGAGTCCGTGACTCCAATACAGCAATATTGTTTCCATCAGCGTATTTCGCTTCAGTTGCTGGAGTTCTGTGTGTGCAGAGAACTACATTCGAAACAAAAGAAATTTGTACTTATATAGTAACCAGGGAAAACATATGTACACGTGTAACATTGTTTGCTCATTGTTGTTATTACTATTATTACATATTCACATTACCTTCTCGTTTGTGCGCAAAAAAATACGCTATCTTCCTTGTTGTCATCGTCATAATGCATTATTTCATGCCTGAGAGAGCATGAAAAACCTTTAGGTCCTGAGATCCCCAGAATATTTCATGATATTATGTTATATGCAATGGAAATATGTAAATGCATGAATAACTTTGGGCGGAACATGTATTGTGCATGAAACATACAAAAAAAAATATCATAAGCCCTTGATAAGGGAAAAAAAGTAAAAGTTTATATGGAACTTTATACCCTTTACCGTTTTTCTTTAGTTTTTTATCTGATTTTAGAAGAGCCATTCAATATAAAAGGGTATAAGGAGCTCTGAAAACGCTATCGGATAGAAGTTGAGAAGGAAAAAAATCCAAAGTCATCCCTGCATTGTTTCTCTTGTTTCAGTGACAGTGGCAATGAAAAAATTACTTTGGACTAAACAGCAATTATTACTTTCTCCAAGTTGAAGCTACTTCCATAGTTAGTTTTTGCTAGAGTCACTTTATTCTAAAATTTTGGTTTTCACAGAAGCGCCTAAAAAGAGAATTTTCTTGGAGAGATCAAAGTGCTCTTCCCTCTTCCGCAAACCTAGGGATGATAATGTCGCATTGTGTTATACATGCCTGGCCATATTACAATTTTGTGTTAAAATACACGTTTATTTTTAAGGAAAAAAGTAAGTAAATGAAATGAAGCTAGGCCAAAGTGCTCATATGTAACCTTTGTACAATATCAACATTGTAAATTCTCCAGAGTGTTATGCAAAACATGAGATTACACTGTTGTGTATGTATATCTACCAGTTGATAATGTAAGACCATAGGTCACTAAACAAATTCGGGAGGGTATCGCTATCACCATTAGGGTCAAAATTTATAATATTCATCTTCTGCCCCATCTCAAAAAATGCTTCCTCTTTTCCGCTCATCTCTTCTCTGTATACATAAGTATGTATACCTACCCTGGGCTTTATCCATGCAATCAGCAAAAGTGAATGGAGCAAAGTAATTGAGTGGAATTCCAACTTATTTTCCTTTCCTTGTGCAATGTTACTATTGCAACAGTTTTTGAGTTGATTTCATTGTCGGAAACTTAAAATGGAATGAAAAACAAAGCAAGTTTTTTAGCCAGCTTTTGGGGAGAAAGCATTACAATGCACTTTTCAGAACTCTTGGCTTCCCTGAAATTACATTATGGTTATGGTAGGTATGGCAATACAGTGGAAAGACTGCCGACCCTTTTGTTTCTGTATTTTAAATGGAAGGACATGTTATATAAATTTATTATAGCTTTGTTCAAATTGGGGGCTGTGCTTTCACTCCGCTCCGGTATAGAATAAAGGGAAATTAGTTTAATACAGTCGCAAGTCTACTCTCGTTACAACTACGCCGGTGTCCACATGTATTCCGTGTTTTTCCCCTCCCTATATGCTAATTTAATGATTGTTATTAGCATGATGATGAACTCAGATATAGAGAGGGAGTGCTTCTCCTGCACGCTTCCTTGTTCCCAGCTCCCACTGGTAATAATAGTAACAATGAGAGGTGCAAGGGCATGATATCTCAAAATTAAAGTTGGAGACAATATACCAGCCCTGGCATCCAAGCAGGAGGGAAAATGCTGTTGAGTTAATGCCCAAATAAGTATACAGCTTATTCGCAGAGAATCATTTTGATGTTCCACTGCAGTGCTGGGGAGTGTCAGGGAGGAAACTTTGTTCCTTTTCTTCTAGCCTTTTTTAAACTTATATTTTTTGATTCTGTTTTCGGGATGTAATCTAAACTGCTTCTAAACTTACACCCGATAAAACTTTTTTAACATAAACTCTCCCAACTTGTACTTTCTTTTGGCATTTCACTTTATTATTTCCAGGACCTGACCGATATGGCTTCTCCTTTGGAAATGACGTGTGGAAAAAGAATCAGTTGAATACTGTCTGGGGGAAATGAATGAAATTATTTTAACTGCATGTAGCATCAGTAAAATTTCCACTAAAGTTGTAACTAGTCCGGTTCAGTTAATGTGAAGGAAAAATCTAGTTGGTGCGCGGTTATTGGCATTTAATTTCTGGCTCATTTGGTTACGCTCATTAGAATTGGATGTGAGATGTGGATTAACGTAATGTAGGTAGTTTACATAGACGTCTTCCAAACTTTTTCAAACTAAAAACTGTATGAAGTATACTTACACTTTCTTCGGTTTCTATTAAGTATGTATATGTAATGTCTACCTAAGAGCAGCCGTGGCGATGTGGTTAGTGTGCGGGATTAAGCCAAAAGGCGATCCCAGGATCAATTCTCGGTCGATGCG
>JAQGAH010001921.1:0-10491 GCA_034696885.1 Lepidocyrtus paradoxus
TTCCAGCCAAATTTCCGTTCGCCGTTTTTAAATTTCAGCCACTGATGCATATGACCACTTTTAATTCTTCACCAACGGAATGTTGAGTGCGTGTTTTTCACCCAATACCCAACCATACTCAAGTGTAGTGTAGAGAAAGTACCAGACTTGTACTTTCTTGTACCAACTAAATACACTGCACTGCCACTTTGCATATTGACTGAAGCTATGTGTAAAGCAAAGCATGGAAAGATCAATGCATTGGTATTTACAAGAGAAAGCATTTTTCTGTCAACCTTCCATAGTTCCATATCAATGTGGATGGTGGGATGGTCTGTGGTTTGAGTTTTGTCCTTTTTTACTAGTAAATAAATACACAAAGTATGGATCCCATCCATGACCATATCCATCCATTTATAATTTCTGTACTGTTACTGTGACTGACACGGAAGCTACTTATAATAAGCGTGTAAATGGGTGGGCTATAAATAACTAGGATTTCATAAGATGAGAAAAAGAAAGCATGAACGCTGCTTTGATCAGCGCTGCGCGCTGTGATGATATGAGCTCTGTGATATAACTTTGAGCAAATTACAATGTACTTACTATGCATCAGCTGTTATGAATGCACAGAGTTGGTGTGGGTGATTGCTTAATGATCATCATCGTCAATCATGATCGTTGCTAAATCCACTTTATACTATTTTATGTCACTCGAGCGTGTAGTGTAGAGCCACATCAGTTTTTTAAAGTGAGTCATCTGTTGTGCGACATACGACGTTTCAGTGTAAAGTCAAAGTCGTAGCTGAACTGAATTTCGAACTGATTGGACGGTGGATATTTAGTTGTGTTCCTCCATGAAAAAGGGATTTTAGACCATTGATGAACTTGAAGAGGGAAGGAGCGTGGGTGGATGAGTGAAAGTGAATGGAAAACGCTTTTAATATTTTAACCTTGAGTCGTGTCGCCAAAAAATGAGCTACAGCTCTTCATATAATCCTTCCTCCGGGAGGGTCTCCCGACTGATAAGCGAGCAGGCTGACCTCATGTGCAAGAACAAATGTGGCCATTACGGGAATAAGGTCCAGGAGGGGTATTGCTCAGTCTGCTTCAAACACTTTAAGCAACAGCAGCAGCAACAACAACAGAGTAGTCGAGGACATAAGGCTCGAGATGAGCCTTTTGGTCCTGATGGACCCACCTCCCCGGGTGTGTTCGGAAGATCTGGGTTTTCAACTCTTCCCAAATCAGCGAAACTGTAAGTTCCAGTTAAATTATCCTAATTGAAAGCACGTGGGAGGCAGGTAGTAGAATTGGTGGAGAATTGCATTATATAGGGGAGGTTAGAACTGTTAGAAGGCGTAAATAAAACATGAAAGGACATGAAACAATCATGTTGTCCTTCTTCAATAATTAAAATTCAAAGGGAACTTTTAATCTACTGCGCAGTGCCGGCCGCGGATAGCTAAAAATGGCATTGTCATTATCAAGAGTATCGGCAAAGAACTTAGCTGAGGCTGGTTGTAAAGTTGAAGGTCTGGTTGTGGTTTGGAGGTTTGATTTCATGATTTTTAGTTTAGTTTGACCAGTCGTAAATTTTGAAAACTTCAAAATGATCAAGAGACTTAAAGGTTGTTTAGTTTTACACTGCTTTTCGAATCGTAACGTAAAGAGTTCGGAGGACATTGACATTGACTATCTTGATGATAACTGTCCAGCTTTAAGTTCAAAGTAAGAGTTTCATAAGGCGCTCCATATAAGGGTTTACAGGTTTAGCGTTTAATTGGACTAATTGAATAACAACACTTTTAATATTTGATTAAAGTATCGAATTGTTCTAATTTCAGGTCCCTGGATAGTCTATCGCCGTTGACGGGGAGTTTTACCAAGTTTGAGGAGAAAAAGAAGCAGCAGACAGATCGCAAGACTAAATCATTCCGCTCTGTCTTCCGCAAGTCACCCACCCCATCTTCATCCCCTCAGAGTGGAAAGAGATCTCCAGACAAGGATGGGGGAAAGGATGGCCAAGGTCACTATCATCATAGTCATAGTGGGGACGATTCATCCCCAAAAATGTCTCCTCACAAGGTTGCCAATACGGACAAGGATCAAGTTCGAGATGAAATCAACTACTTTCTAGCTCAAATTCCGAACAAAAGAATAGTCCAAGATGTTGTGACTAAAGTTAAGCAATGTGAAGAACTTATTGTAGATCAACTCCGACAGGGAAGTGGATCAATTGACGAAGCCTCAGACATATTTCAGGACTTTTATAAGAATTTTCAAGCGAAAACGGAAATTGTCAAGTGCTACCTTGAAATGAGCCCGGAGGATAAGGAAACGCTGATGAATTTAATTGAAAAATACCTAACCATTAGTTTGTACAAGGAGCTGTTCAGTCCAATGTCAACAGCTACGGATGATGAAACTCAAGATTTGGACTTGCAAAACAGGTACTTTCAATTCCATGTTATCAATGTTATGTCACAATGCAAATGGCATGTTTCAATCATTTTTAATCGAGTTCCTTTGAGCCACTTGCTTGCATCTTTCTTCAGTCTAATTAATTCATGTATGTTTTGTACTATAAATATCTTGTTTTTATCTTACTTTCCAGAATTCGACAGCTCAACTGGATCACATGCAAGCATTTGGATGTCGCCTTAAACGAGAGGGACAGAGAAGTACGGGATCTAGGGTACACTGCTATTAATGGTAGATCCATAGGAATAACAATAAATTAAATCTCAGCACTTTGTATTAATGTCTAAATAACTTAATTAATGTTTTTGATTATCAACATCAACAGACATAATCGGGATGGACTCTGTTAAACCCCCGCAAGAAAAGCTTGGTTGTATCACGCAATGTAGTCATCATATCATTGAAGCTTTGGGAAGATCAAAGCAAGGTCCCACTGCAGCCGATGACTTTCTTCCTACCCTGATTTACATCGTAATCAAAGCTAATCCCACTAGACTGCAGAGCAATATCAATTACATCACCAGATTCTGTAACGCTGCCCGTTTGATGAGCGGAGAAGCCGGATATTTCTTTACAAACTTGGTGAGTTCTTCTTTCCTCTTGTAATCACAAATAAGAAATGAGTTCATTGCTCTTCCAATTTCAATCACATAGTCAGCATGTTATACACTTCTAGATTTATCAGTAGAAGAGCAAACTACCAAACGATTCAGTACATTTATTTGGATAATTAGAATTTAGGTATTACGCAATTAACTGACAATAAATCGTTTGCTGTACTTTTTAAAAGTTTGGAGTTTGAAAGTATTAACTTGGCTTGTCTGGATATTTTAATTTGGTTTGGTTCTGAGCTAGATCAATTCAATCCAATCTCGTATTTTTTTCCTTCCATTTAATGTAGCCATATATCGCCCACACGATAGCTGAAAGTCGATTCCTGAATAGTCGTAAATCTTAAAGTTGTAGAAAGAGGTTCTGCTTCTGTGAAATATGGGAAAGGCAGAATAAAATCTTTCGTTTCATCTACTGACTTGGACGAAGTCGAGCTTTATTAATGACATCAAACAATTTGTACAAAGTGAGACTGTATTCTATTTCTGGCTCATCAATAGGAAGGAAGTTAAAATTGAACCTTTATGCTCTTTTGGTAATGACGATAATCTACTTTTAAAATGGATGTGGCTGACTACTCATTAGCTATTATGAAACATGCGAATGGAAATGAAATGGGTCATTATATTGTAGAATATTATAGAAAAGTATCTTAGAATTGTGAACGTTCGTAGCGCTATTCATAAAGGTAATTTCATGCACTGCTCAGTTTATATTTCTATGCTAAAAGTTTATAGCTTATTTGGATTGAGAACCGTAAATTACGTCTTTCCTAACAAGTTGACAATTGTTTGCTATCCAGATTGCTCCATCATAAATCAACTCTTTGCTTATTTTTCCATGCTCATTGTTATTTTATTTTCTTTCTCATTGGAAAATTTACAGTGCTGTGCAGTATCGTTCATTCAAAACATGAAGGGCGAGTCACTGGGTATGCCAGAGGAGGAATTTCAGGACTACATTAGTGGAAGATCGGTTCCAATGGAAAGCTGGGAGAACTATTTCTTGGAATCAATCCATGCCATGGAAGAGATGTCGAATGTTGCATCCGAGCTGGAGCTGAGGGAGCAAGAGTTTTTGCAGAATGTGGAAAAGTTTAAGAAAAATATGAAAGATAAACAGGTAAAGTACACTTTCCGCTTTACATTCCGATTCCGATTCTTATAATATTTCACTCCACCATTTCATTCTACTTCCGGATTAATTTCATTTCATTTAACACTGCAATGCAATATGCCAGCCATGCAAGTTTTTATCTCAATTCCAACTGCGTCCTCTATTCTATTTTAGTCACGCAGTGTGCTACACAAAAAATCCCTGCATTTATTAACAGTTGCAATTAAAATGAAATAAAATCTTTCGATCCCCTCAGATTTTCTAAACTGGCTTAGCAAGTCCAAAGCTTATAATCACGTATAATATAAAATCACCCCCTTGATAAAGGTGATGCTGCAAGCTGCAAGTCTGCTATTTGTATGACAATCTCCGTTTCCCATCTTCTTTCCTGATCCCTCCTTGAAGAGGGTCCCACTTTTTAGACTTACGTGATCCAAGTTTATTATAAGCATAATATGCTCATGCTCTGCATTAGTCTGCATGCGATGCAGTTTGTGTACTCAAGGTGAATGTAAATTTTGAGATTTTGGTCGGCTGTGAGAAAGATGGTTTATAATTAGCTAGAAGTGAAGGAGGGAAGAGAAGCATTTGATACGCGGAGGTGTATAATTCAGCAATAATAAAACTGTTGTAAAAGGAAATAAAGGGAGGAAGAGCGGAAGGAAAGAAAATGCCCTGAAAATCTGAGTTTTATAAACTTCCACATTATGTCACTTTGAGAAGATTGTCTTATCCGTATTTTGAATGCCATTTGCATGCATAACTAACTCTCTCTCTTAAAGTTTAAGTGGAGTTAGATAGGGTTTAATTCTCTTCCTCTCTTCTCCATTGGCTATGTGCATATTTCACTTCCCTTTCTCCCTGTCCTTATTACTCCCTTCCAGAGAAACTCCAGTATAATTTGTGTGGAAATAAGGTAGCCCAAATCCTTGTTGAATGAGATGGATGAAAGCGGTGCGAGGAAATAAGGTGTAACTAATTTCATATCCGCTTCGATGTCTTTTGTTTCTTTAAGGGTGGAAAATGTGAGCAATGCCTATGGGCCTATAAGGAATATAACCAATTTTAATTCCTTCTTATAGGATCGAGTAACGGAGCAAGTGGATAAGATTCTGAAGCGAACGCCATTAACATTTAAGCCTGTTAAAGTCCCCACAAATATTGACGAGGAGGATCCGGCGTTGAATGAAACTTCATTACCTTCACCGCTCAAACCTGAAGTAAGCTCAAACTTGTTTTCATGGCTTTCTGGCTTTATTGCCGTATAACGACTCTCTGCCTCAGCCACACATTAGCATTTAGCCTGAACTGTATATCTTAGCAAGAGGATAGCGATAGTAAGTAGAGCACCTCTCTGTAAATATATGCCCTCACATTTCAAACGATATATTTACTCATTTCGCTTATTTGACAATTTTATGGGTGCGTAGATAAAGCCTTCTTGGTTCTTGTTTGCTAAATTCCATTTTCATACACAAGTTTTAGAAGCCCTTTAGAGTGGGTTTGTTTGCTGTATCGTTTTCGGTATAATTAAAATGGCAGGGATTTGCTCTAGCCGTATGAAGTTTGTTTCTTATCTTTGATTAGCTTTGACTTTTGAAAGTGTAGATACAAAGCTGTAATTTTGAATAGATTTTTGTCGTATGAGAAAATGCTGAAAATGTCAAAACTTAGTTAGCATAAGCAGATAGTAATGGAAGGTGCAGTGACAATGATAATGACTAATGACGCATACGAAAATGCATAAAGTTTCCAAAGTATAATACAAGTTAAGAGTAATCTATGCAAAAGTTAAGGTTGGCCATGGCTCATTTAGCTTGCCTAATGATAATGTTTTGAAATAGGGAAGGAAAGTATAATATGGAAGTTTCCCTGTCACCAGACTTCTGCCACTATTGTAAACGCTATTCTGAATGAACTTAAATTCATTCAATATAATGTCAGCGTTGCAAGTGCAACCTCTAGAATATACACTACTGAAGCAGTAGCAATTTGAACACTTTTTCCTTCATGACAGTGTCTGATTCATACACGTGCTCATAGTTCATTTTCTTCAAAGCGGATATACGTATGCTATATACTCATTTTTCTTTTTTTTTGCTACCCCACATATAGGTTGTCAGCATAGTTGGGGGCTCAAGTGATGGAGGCATCCAATCAACTGAAATACCAGTAGTAAGAATTGAACAGGAAGGAGAAGCATCCTCGAAAGAAACTCAAGTTGTTTCTTCAACTCCTTCTCAACTTGTCACCGTAGATGAAGTTGGAACTGACTCCCCTAAAGAATGCATTAAAGGTAAGGAGGGAGATGCACAAATGCAAGAGAGTATTTCACCCTCGCCTCATTTAACGAGCACGACTAACTTGGAACAACAAAAAGGGTCGACAGAAGAAAAAGATCCAGAAGAGAAAGTTTTCTCTAGTCAGAAGAATCAAGCGTCATTAATTGATGAGGGAACTGCTCCTTGTCAGGTGGAGGGAAATCCTGCAACTATCAAGGACGCGTCGGCTCAGGAAGATGACACAAAAGCCAAAGAAATTGTAGAAGAGGAGAGCCCAGGAACGAAGCTCCAGCAAAATCCAGAAGTGAAAGATGATTCACAGGCTGGCTCGTAATGATACGTTAGACATTCATAATAGTTTCTTGACAAATTCGTTCTGTAGATCTCCAGCAGCGATGCCATACATAATTTGAATTGCACGTACGGAAAGGGTTGTGAATATATTTGTACTCATATTGTTCTTGAAATGCTTCTCTGATGTTACCATTTTGACCTAAGCTGTTTTGCTGTGTCTTGAGCTGACTTTTTCGAGTTTTTGTTGTGTTCCCGGTAAACCTAAAAATGTGCTATTATAGTCCAAAAAGTAGCTGTATATTATCAAAGATGTGAATTTAATATATTCATTCAATTTATGAACTATTTTATTTGTGCACTAATCCTCTGTATTTATGACGTTGTTACTACGATAAAATGAAATACCTTACCTTACCTCAGGCTCAAATCCGCAAGTGTCTTACCTACCTGATTAATTATGATTTCGGATAGCCAGCTAATATGATAATTTTCTGTATTACGCGTTATGATTTGATCCGGTTTAGATCAAGTTACTTATGTATAAGATATAGCACAAGTTGTAGCATGTTATAATGCTAACTTAGTGATAGTGATTTAGTAATACTGAGTGAAGTAGACATTATATAATTTCTTATCTGTCTTTATATAAACGATAAAAAAAATTAACTGCTTCTACTAAAAAAAATTGGGTACTATGATAATGTGTTCTGTAGATATTTTTTTTAAATATCGATTTAGATAAACATCATTTGTGCAACTCAAATGCGAGTCATTTCACCCCACTTATAGGGCTGTATTTCATAAATTAGTGAAAAACCGGTGTCGCTAATACTGCTCATTAAGAAGTAAGCAGAAGTAAACATATGTACTCTTCTGGAGAAGCATCAATAAGAATTTATTGCTTCTGCTCAAGAATGCTTCGAGTTGCACATTTATCAAGGAAAGGAACATTCACCCTAAAATCTCAACTGGACAGCATGAAGGGGAATCCATAAGTAATGTAGCGTGCATGCTCTTGGAACTAATTGAGGGGTCTTCCCTCATTGTTACTGCTATGCTCCAAAAACCTACAGCAATGTATTAAAATGAGTAAGAATGTCAAATAGCATGTTTTGACTGAGATTATTAAAAGCTTCAGATGTTCTTCAAATGAATTTACAAACAAGCACTTTGTTTCCCAGTTGAAAAATGCGTAATGAAATGTCCCTTTCTTTCTGACCATCTTAAATTATTTAAGTCACGAGTAAAGAAACCAGCATACTTAAAACTACTCCAACATTACAAACATATTGCATAACAAAATTCCTCCTCCTCTTAATTACGATGGAGTATTGCACGCCCCAAAATACACTATTTGAGTTGCAATTAGCCAGCTTACTGTCGAGTGCATGGTAAGTTTGATTTGAAGGAAAGAACCAAAAAGTCAAACTTCGGTTCTCGCCTCCGCTTTACTTTTTCTTGTCCCGTCTTCATGTTTCCTCAGTTGAATTTACTTTACTGGGAGAAATACGAACTCCACACTTCTCAAGACAAGAAAGACATCAAAACTCTTTGTAAACATTACATCACCATCACGCATGCAACAGAGTAGACTTGAAGCAAAAAAAAGAAACAAAGTGAAGGATGCATACCTACTTCGAAGTTTTGTAATGGAAAGGGCTTTTAAAAACTTCCAGATCCCGTTTACAAATCATGAGGAAAAATATGTGATGCGTAAGAACACCCGCACATCTTCTGAGATGCGTAATGAATGCAATGGATGGACGGAGGAATCCAGATAGTTCATATGAAAACATAAAAAGGCATAGTTTTAACAGTCATTCACGTGAATGTTGACTTATTTCCTCCTGAAACGTGTTCAAAATTTACAAATAAAGCTACTCATGAAATTTATGAGCTTCTTATAGCATACACACTTACATAGCCTGTGTTAAGAAGTCGAGACATTAACTAGTCTTTCCTCACCATGTACAAAAATGTTCAATAGCTTGCTCAACGGGAACTCTCCGAAACAGAAGCTCTTCAAACCTCATTCACCTTATCCAAATCACTTCTCATTTCACAGTGATCAGGCAAAGGTCAATGGGTGATGCGTTTATTATATTTCAGGAAAATTGATTAAGTCACATTAAAAAAGTTTATCAGTTTTAAAGTGATAATCTATTAAGAATTCATATAAATAGTTTGGCAAAAAGCTTCCAGGAAAATGGAAAATTAGAGGAGGAAGTCATTTCCATAACCGGAAACATAAGTACTAAATGAAGGTAAGAAGAAGTTTTATAACTACATACATGAACATAATTTTTTTAAATGAATTAGTTGAATTAGCTGTTGATCTGGTCAAATAGTATATTAGTTATTACAACATTCGAGTGCAGACAGATCCTTAGTCCAACTTGTAGTGCAACGGACAAATGTACATAAAACTTGTGCAAAAGGTATAAGTAACTACACTGAAGCTCCTGCTGAGCAAATATAATATTTAGACAAGAAACTAAATATTGCTAATTAATTTCCAAACATTTGTATACTAAAACGAAATCTCATCAGCTTTACTGCCTGTTTACGCACAGCTTTAAGTTTCCATTTTAAAAGCTGCCGCCTTACCAGAAGCCATTCATATACAGACATGGATGGTGAATTGAAATGAAGTCTACTGCTCACAATATCAGTTCTATTTCTGATCCATAAGAAAAGATGGTGCAGGGCAATTAAAACGGCCAACGTTCCATACAGATATGCACATGACAGACCAATGGGGGAGCTGAAGTCCAAGGGCTTTGGTTCCACAACAGCATTCCCCTCCCTCAGTTGAAACCCTTTGAAACTTTTTATATACTTGTAGGCCTCTACGGCGAAGGCCAATTTGTACATTCCCATTTCCGTCCACCTTAAGCTGAGGGTTGAGGCACGGCCTGACATGTACGACCAAATTCGAACGTCCCTCTGAATGAATAACGTCCTAAATTTCATTTCTTCCAACACGTCAAATAATTTGCATATGTGGGAGTCACCAAAACTCTTTACGCCTTGTCCAGTCAAATGTACAACTGCTGAGGTGGTGTCATGAAGGAGGATCAATTTCTTTATTGTAATTTCCGGGACGTACAGTGTCATGTTACGATCGTGGACTTCCAGTTCGAAAGAGAAGAGGTCAAGAAACTTTTTGTGCTGGAGAAAGTTTTCCACTACTTCTTTTATTCTTATGGAAGCACCTTCATGGATCATCGTCAGTATTTGTGGGTTCACCTCCTCATTGGGCAAAAATAATTTGTAATTTTCTTTGAAGAACAATTGATGGAATGAAGGATACTCCATCAACTGAATTCCATTTGTAGACATGTATGCTCCATAAATCAGGGGAAAAATGACAATCCACGGGATAAAGTATACCCAAATCATTCGAGGATGAGTATAGTAAATTTCACCACCCAGCATCGGTAAAAAGAGGTCCAGGCCCAAATTAATGTTTTGTGTAAGTAATGTATAACCAACACAAATTGTAAACATGCCGATCAGCATCTCCAAGTTGAGAATGGACTTCATGGTGGGATCCAAAATGGACAGAGAATTCACGTCCTTGCAAGATATCGCTTGAAATTTTCCTTCTCCGACGATTGTAATAGAGCCTCTTGATGCGGCAAATACATTAGCCGGAGGCATTGGCAAGCTGAAAAATGTGGATTAATCCTGCTGTTGTTTTTAATCAACAGATGATATTTCT